>SSBG01000029.1:364572-383616 GCA_028220655.1 Shiraia bambusicola | reverse complement strand
TCACACGGGTAAAAGCAGTGTCGCTGGTGTTTGAAGCTTACGAGGTTCCGCCATCCAATGGCTTCCGGAAGAATATAGAAATATTGCGGGCCGCCCGCTGCCTAGGTATGGAGCGTTATACGAAGCACTTGATGAATCGATACGTCATGTATCTCAAGAAAGAGCTTCCAACGTACGAGGAGATCGCCATCGTTGAGATGAACGTATCATCTGATAAAGATCCGCTCTGGACAAAGATGGTTAATCATCTGTCATATCTACGACGTAACCTTCTTCTGCCGGACCCAGAGGACTTTGAGGCATTCTTGAAGGATCACTCGCGTGTTCGAAATGCACTGCTAGGTGCAGACCAGTACTTTGCTGGTGCTGGCAGAAAGAAATATGAAGCTGCAGCTGCCGCTAGGAGGAAAATGAATTCTAACGGCTCGGAAGCGAATCCTGCAAATGCAGATGAAGCTGAGTTGCTACGTCAACACTAGTGTCATTATTGTCTTGGGAGTCGAAACGGAACTTCTCATAGCTTTACTTAAAACGAGCTCAATATCAACAACAGTCGACGTCAAACGAACAGGTTAAGGTTGAACCCCAGTGGATTGTGGACATTACAACATATACCCGAAATAAAAAACCCTTTTTCCAATCCCTTCATGCCCTTGCATAAGCATATATAGTCCTTCCATTTAGTCTTCCTTCCTCATTTCTCTTGAGCATGGCCCCACTCTCCATCACTTCCACTCTCACTCGACATGTTCGTCATATCGAAAATGGGTGTCTGGCACTTTTTGCATCTGACCTTCACGTAGACTCTTCCATATTGAATCCCTTCAGATGTAGCAAAAGGTTCTACAGTGACGACGTTGCAACATCCTTTGCTCGAACAGTTGACTGTTAAAGCGGTGGATGGCATACGAGCAGGCTCTAGACTGGCGATGCTGCCAGCTGACGAGGAACGAGAACGAGTTTGATAGTAGGGAATTGTGGGTAATAGAAGCCTGACAAAGTTGATGCCGTGTTGTGGACCGCGTTTGGCGATTTCAGGGCTGTTGGGTGGGTATGACATTGCGTTGGATTGGTCTGTTGAAAGATGGAGAGTGTCTGATGGTGTATGGCAGAGTACCTATATCGAAGACTTGACTATATATATGTATGTGGAATGATTGCTATGAGTGGCATGACAAGCAGAGTGACTTGGAGCTGCTTTGCTGGAGCAAGCGTGGCCGTGGGCAATCGTGGAGGCAAACGGCGTTAGTGTAGATGTGGTTGTGAAGGACGATGTATAAATTGTCCATCATCAGATAACTCGTTATCTGTATCTATGTATAACTTGCTCGGCAGAATCAGCTATGTAGAAATCCATGTTTTGATTCCCTTGCCGAGCAAGTGTTGCGGGCGTAAAGCGGGAGCATAATGTAAAGTATCCGGCCAATCAGAGAATCCCAAGTCATTGATTTGCTTGTTTTGATCGGGCCCTTTCCGCTTCCAGTGTAGTTCCCGCCCGGCTAAGCCATGTGCCGGTACGGAATATTATTACATCCCCCACCTGTGACATCAAAACAACACGTTACACCCTCATTGCCTATTGTGTCGCGGTCTGAAATCTATTTAATTACTATCAAAGAAATCGTCTTCTCCCAAGTGACTTTGAACAAAGAGTCTGTGAACAATGGTTTCCACCCGTCAGCATCCCCGCGGCAACTTCCCCGCTTCTGAGCCGTCTCCCACAAAGAAGCCATCATCGCGTAACTCGACGCCAGGTCCCGCAGACCTTAGCCCTTCGCCAACTTCCAGATCTGTCACCAGACGCGTAGTTTCTAATGCTCGGGATGTAGTTTCCGACACAATCGCAGTTGCCTCACCTCCCGCGCCCTCTGAAGTGGGCGAGTCAACATGGTGCCATACCGTATCTAACATCACAATATTATGGCTCACTGTCTCCATTCCACTTGTGGTATGGGATTCGCTCTATATTCTCTTGCGCCCACATACCTTCTCGGGTGGGGCGCTTCAATGGCCCATTTGGAAGCCATATGAGATTTATGCTAGTATCGATAAGGTCTACAGCCGGTCTGCATGGGACGCCAAAGAAGGCTTTGGGGGTGCTCAAGGTGTCCTCAATGCGGTTGAGACTGTCCTCTATGTGTGGTACGCGATGACCATCTACAACCACAGTGCTGCGGCACCTGCGGGCACTGGAATTCAAGCTAGCCAGGGTGTGAGCGCATGGCTTTCGGGTGGTAGGAAGGTCAGAGGAAAGGTTGGCAATCGCGCTTTGATCGTTGGATTCGCAGTCAGTGTCATGACGCTCAGTAAAACTGTCCTGTACTGTGAGTGCGCGTCTGAATTTCAGTCGAAAACACGTGAGCTAACATGTTCAGACTTCAATGAGTACTATTCTGATTTCGCAAGTATTCGTCACAACGACTGGTTCACTCTTTTTCTCTTTTACGGTGTCATGAAGTAAGGAATCTTTATCATTCTGTGTTGCGTTCTCATGCTAATTCTTGATTCAGCGGCCTCTGGGTCATCTTCCCATCCTATATGACTATTGTCTTTGGTTCCGACTTGATCCATGGTCTCGATATCGCAGCCAGTGTGTCATCTAAGCAGAAGTATTAGCTCGAGTCTTTTTTGTTTGATAATTTTTTACTTCTGCGTCTTGTTCCGGATACCCTCAAGTCGATGAGCCCATAATGCCCTGAAGGAATGTAGTGAGCAATACAGTGTATTGCCCCAACTCACAGATGTGCTGGACAACCCCTCGCCACATGGCAGGCCCTAGGCCTACATTTCTGTTGTATGCTGTAGTTTTCAAGAGAATCTTACTTGCTATTTCTGGCCCCTTCGAATCATCCTCCCAATCCAGCGCACAACGCGTTTCACCCACCCATGGGCTTCCACCCCACCTTAGCCTTGTCCTCAATCTCCTCCTCGAGGGTGTCGGAGAGCTTATGACACTATCTGTAAGCTGAGCACTCCAGCGTCATGTATTGCGGGAGACTATACCAAGCCCAAAATACCGCTTGTCTGCTGCCTTAGCAGTGATCTGGGGGCCTCCAGGTCCCAATGGCCAGGTGGTAGAAAGCTCCACAAACGCTGTGTCTCAGCCACAACATCGCCGAGTATATCGAAGTATGAGTTGTGAGAAGAAAAAGAGGAGTTATAAAAGTGCAAAGAGTATATAAGACACAAGAAATAAAGAGTTTGCTACTATCCTCTCAGGTGAAGAGTCTAGCGCAGGTGACTTATTCCAATCCAGCTTCGCCCTCACTTCTACCTTCTGATATCTCTGCATCCGAGAACAATGCCAGTACGCCATTTCCAGCCAACCCCATTCTTCGCTAAAATCGCAAGTAAGAAATGGATAAAGTACAGAAATCATAATCCCCCAGCCCAAAGAGACAAGACGCTCCTCACATGACCACACACCCCGAACCACACGCCTTCTTCCCCTTTCCTGCCACACCCTCTTTCTGGCTTTCGACAGTCGCGCCACTGATCCGCTTCCGCTCGCGATCCAGGTCTTGTATACTTGTCACGCATCCAAATGGGCCTTGATCAGGCTCTATCAAAGCCTTCTTGCGCTCCAGCTCATCACGTCCTGGCGTGGAGAAAATTGAATGTCGTGATTTTGCAGAGCCACCAGTGTCGTTTGAGTGGGCTGAGACCGAGCCACGCTGAGCGGTAGGTGTAGATGGCAAGGAAGGATTGCGGGGCATGCTTTGTTGGAAACGTTTGGTTTGAGGGAGAGTAGAATGCTGCTTGGTCTTCTTGCAAGAGGCGTTTTGAGCGGTTTGCTTCTGTGGGGATTTGTCGTGAAGTGGTTGAGGTTGCCAAGTGTTTGGCTGGGGGGTTGTGCAAATACTGGGTGGGAAGTGATCTGGTCTTTTTTGCTTGCGGGCTGTGGGTGTGGGTGTGGACATGTCGGGGCATGGTGTGATTTCATCGGGTGATGTTGCTTGGTGTTTTGCTGCTCGTTGCTTCTCGAATGTTTTCGATGGCGCTTTCACGGGCGTACTGATTGGCTGCTTTCTTGGACTTTTCGAGCGCGCCTTCTCGGGTGAATTGCGGCCAGGCGCTGCATCATTTGTTTTCGGCGCGGCGGTTAGAGATGTGTTCTCGATTATTTGCTCGTCTGTGTGCCAATTGTTCTTTGCGAACGATGATAATTCTTCCTGGGGTGGTGTATGATCGCGCTTGATCTGTAGTGCCTCTTCATGGAAGGTGGCAACAGGCCTACAGGTCCCATCACGGCTATCAGGTGGCGAAGGCGGTACAGTGCGAATCGTGGAGTGCGCAGTCGTTGGGCGTGCCGGTGATTCTGGTGCTAGTGATGTTGGACGAGGGCGGAAGTGTGTCGACATGCTTAAAGAAGGCTGAGGTAAGAAGAACTCGGGTTTGGAGAAAGGGCAGTAGTGTGAGGTAAAGGTGTGCTTCCCGCAGTGGCTAGCAAAAGTGGATGAATTAGGCGTGGTGTCAAACTCCTGTAGAAGCGAGGTGAAGTCGCTGAGCTGTCACGAATACCACGTCTGCCTTCGACGTGTCGACGGCAGCAAAATCTGGCTAGCCTGACCACATCGATGGTCACTTGATTTCTGCAAATTGAACAAATCCCTTGCTTTTCAATGCTGGCGATCTTTCGGACTACAATGTGCTGCATTCAGATCTGTGTCCTGTATCCCTTCTGGTGGCGATTGGCCTGTATGCGTTGAAGTGGGACTCGATTTTTCACGAATGCGAAAAAACTCAGTGTGACACAGCATGTCATGTGGCCTTCCCTTCATGATTAACATGACAAATAGCGTCTGTAGATTCTGTTATACTATCATGCTACATAGGGAGAAGAGATGTGTGTCTTTTTGTTTTCCGGAACATAGCTTTATGCACGTCAATATGCAGAGATTGGTAGAGCTGCAGCTACAGCTAGTTACATACCTACTTCAGGTGCGCACCTGATTATAATTCGCCTATCTGCTACGCCACACCATCCACATCTGAGGATTCTCACCTTGTGCGCTATGGGCTGAGAATTGATAGTAGGAGATCCAGACCCTGCTCCAAGACTGCTTTAGCCTATTGAAACACCACGATATAAAGCCTTTGGCCCACTCTGCATACTACAGTGCCTCCAAGCGCTAGGCTGAACCCCTGTCGAGACCTGGTTAATAACTAAATGAGTTGGGTCGTCTGTGATCTGGCAACTTGATTCGCGGAACTTTGGCAGGCATTCAACTTGACGCTTAGGACACTGTACATACATGTAGGTACCATTGTACCTATGCATGCAGATCCTAGCAAGTATGTACCATTCTCATGCGAACTGTTTCTCGACCCCGGCACCAGAATTCATAGCCTCTTCTTCTCTGGTACTGAAGTTGGGCTGTATGATTTCTCGTAACCTATCCCCCTTCGATGATAATGTGCAACGGTGCTCGTAAGCTTACTATGGGTGGCGCTTCATGAATTTATGGATCGTGGTTTAGGTCTTTCGATCATTTCTGCAAAAGGCTGACCTATTTCAAATCTTAGTCACTTTATATCTAAAAGAGTGATTGGTGTACGATACCTGCTTCGTAGTCTAGATTCAGTGTCGTCTATACCGTAAAAATGTGCTTAGTATAGGGACTTGTAAGTTACAAAGATCTAAAGACATGATCCCATACAGACCAATATAAATCATCCTTTAGTATGAAGTAGACACGATCCCACGAGACGAACAAGCACGCTGACTCCGACGCGCAAACAAACGCAATCCTGCACTGAGCCACCTCTAACCAACTTTCTGTGCCATAGCTTACTCCTGTTTATATAATTAAACCCTCAACCATCTCTCGTTCAAGAAATACGAAGCAAAAACACGCTTCCTAGTTCTTGTAGGGCATACAGTCACTTCAAAACTGTTCAGTTGCGATTTGGGGATGCCTTGACTAGGTGGCGATAGTGAGGTCTCGACGAAAGCACCATCTCGGGGTATCTCGGGGCCTTCGGACGTGGGTTAATGTTGATTTCGACATACTAAATTGTACATATTGCTCATCTTCCACGTGCATAAGATAGTTTGTGAAGATCTGAGTAATCTTAGGGAAAATTACGCTATAATTTTGTTTGTTATGACATTATGTATTCTCTCGTCACTCTATCTAGTAACACTTAATGCGAGGCTATCCTCACATTACAACACAAGGCTTCGAAACATCTTTCTTTCCTTTTGGATCAACGGCTTTAATTTTGGCCCTCTCCTGAGCCTTTTTTTTCTTTTCCTCGTTCTTCTGGATCCTCTTCTTCGACTCCTTGGCAACTTTTTCCAAATATTTCCTTCTACTAGCTATCGCTTTGTCAGTTCTTCGCTGTGATTCTTTTTCTTTTTTGATCTTTTCTTTTTCTTCGGCCTTGAGTTCTTTGGCAGATTTTGTGAGGCGGGCAATATTCCCTGCTGAGGACATATTGATACTATGCTGATTCTGTAGATTCTGGATTGGAGAATTGTAATCTCAAGAGGTAATGCAGTTTTATGTATTGATGGTGTGGATTATATAAAATGTGCGTGCCGATTTTATAAGCACTTGATTATGGTTTGACTGTATTTTCTTTGCTCATCAACATTGTCATGTCGACCAGAATAGTCAGTAACTTGGATGTTGTCAGTATTGAGTCAAATAAGGTGATTCACACTTTCATGAGCCACTTAATGTGAGATGACGGGAGTTCATCCAAGGCAAATAAGGCGTCCTATCATCCTGCTTACAACGATCCAGACCACAGGATCGTTCTTGAGGAGCTTGTGGTACGCTTATCGTTGTTCGACTGCAAGCATGTGACAAGGCTTTGGTCGTTCGGCGACCGTGTATCGTCACACGTTGTGCGCACGGGGCAATACCACTCACTCAGATAGTATCATGGCTCCATATCAACTCACTACCTGGAAGAGATCCAAGTAGGTACTGACATCTTTCTTCCTTTTTATCCTTCAAGTCATTTCGCCCGCAGCGGAATACAGACCACGTCACATCATCACACAACAGCACCAAGTAGACTTCCTCCCGCCCTCCCCTCCAATCCCGTCGAAAGTCATATCCGGGTACACCCGAAGAACTTGTTCCCGATACTCTTCTACCTCCCTCCTCAAGCCTTCTTCTTGTCCAATCACGGAGCACTTGTGTACTGAAGACGCAGTATCCAGCGTCGAACGAAAACTGCGTGCTTCTTCACGCTCGCGCACCTCTCCACGAACACTTCGCTGCATCTCCAAAATATCGTAGGATCCCCAGGGTGGCGGGCGTGGACCGGCTTGATTGTCATCGCTGACGTTGAGAAATGGCGTAGACGTTGCAAAATCAGATCGAAGATGAGTAGTGCTATTGTGCTGTGTAAAGTCTGCTGGACTTGAAAGGTCGCGACGCGGAGATCTGAATCTTGAGACGAATTTGAGTGATGGCCGGTGACCAAATTGGTATTTTAATTTCGCATCTTTAGGCTGTGTTCTTCGACATGCTCGCTGGTGGGCATCTGCATCAGAATGCAAAATCCGCGGGCTATGAAGCTCTGTTGCGGGAAGAAACTGAGCTTGAACATCCAACACACGTTCAACCGGACGAACTCGATCATCTTTACAAGTCTGCAGTTGAAGTGCTGGTAAAGTGATCTGAGCTGGAAAAAGCGGTTTTCTAGTGCTCTTTTCCGAGCTCTTTTCGCTTGTAAAACCACGGGCATTTTCAAGGCATTCGACTGTTGATATGTTGAAGCGCAACTCATCGTTGCCCTGAACTAGATCTGTTCTGGTGGGCAAAGGCGGTAGCGGATGCTGCATAATGCTAGGCTCGGCATTTTGCTGCAAAGGCTCTGGTTTGGATGGTTCAAAGACTGTTACCTTTGGGTGATCTGAATGTTGCATCCGCGGGAGTGATGGTGTTTGGTGGTACGTGTATGCTGGCACACTCGCTGTTTGATGGCTTCCGCGTGGAGCAACTATTGGTGTAATGTGATGTTTATTTACTTTGTTTTTGTCCTGGAGCGGCGATTTATGATTGGTATGGACTTCATTCTGATTGTGTTCCTTTCTCTGGTCTGGCTGGACTTCATGTATTTCATCTTTCGGAGGAGTCGTTGCTAGAGAACAAGTCAAACGCAATGTCGACAGAGAGCGCGCAGTATATCGCGGTTCAGCTTGCTCTGGAAAGGTTTTGAGCGGAAATGGCGTAAACAAATCTGGGCTGGAAGGCCTTGAGGAAGCTTCAGTGACGCAATATGCCTGATACGGCCGCCTTGGAGGACTATTGTGTACGAAAGGTTGCGGGCTGCCTTGGTCGTCATTTGGCATATTACGGAGCGGTATTGTGACTTTCCGTGAGCTGAATGAGTGTATTTAGTTTAAAAGAAAGACTTGGTGAATAACTTGAAAGGAATGAGGGTCGAAGTCGAAAGTAGATGGCGCCCAGAAGTTTGCATTCCACAGAGTAGCGCGTAATGTTTATCTCAACGTCGAATCGCACCATTCATTTGGGTTTCACTGGAGATTGTGATAATATATATTTCTGACGGGCTAGGGTCAAGGCAAAAGTATCCTTAGCAAACGTGGCTGTATATCATTCTCGAAGTAATGTATCCAATGATAGATCAGGGCTATTCAAATACCAATAATGTCATAGAAGTCTTGTATGCCCTTGCGTAGGCCCTGCTCAAACAGCCAAGTAAACCCTCCTCTATGTCCGCTTTCTTTCACTCTTTTCAACACCCACATTTCAAGCATGCCAATCTTGCCGCCTGAAGTAGCACGGCCCTCGAAAAATGCCAGAGCATCTTGAAACCCGAGCTCCCAGCCTTGCTCATACTTTTCGTGCTCATACTCGCCCTCTGGGTCAACTCCCTTCCAGTGATCCACATGCTGCTGGAAAGTCTCTTGGAAGCGAGCATCTTTCTCGTCCCTCGCCTTCTCGACCATACAGGCCCGATCGTCTGGCGAGGTGGTCGAAAGCTTTGGTGGCACGATATTGCCTGCATCGGTTTGCGCTTTGAATCCCCATTCGCCTCCTGGCATCCAGTCCATCTTCCAAGTCCAGAAAAAGCTTCCGCCTGCACGACGTTGCCATCGCTCAGTTTGAGCTTCACCGAACTTATGTACGCACTCCTCTCTCGAGCCTTCAGTGCACTTGGCCCACGAATCTTCGGTGAGGACGCAAGAATACTCGCCAACAACAACCTGGACTGCACCACGATCACTGACTGAACCTTCCTTGCCGTCAAGCGGCGTTAACTTGGTCCCGCACTCGTCAGCGATCTCGTACGGAGATTTCCTCTTGTCTTCATCGGTGAAGGCCCAATAGTAATGACTATCGATGATCACAGGCGCAGTCGGCTCCTCTGTGTGCATTGAGTTCTTTTTGAGGCAGTAATCTATCGCCTTTCTCAGGTTCCATCCATCTGAGATGATGACGGGAATAGTGGGATCTATCGCAGATACCGCGGAAATGCACTCATCGTACCACTCATACATTTCCGGTGCGTTCCACTGTGCCTCATTAACCAGCTGGATACCTACAAGATCAGATCCGATGACTGAATCATGTGCTAGGAATTGGGCACAGCGAACGCCCAGCTCGCGATTTGAAGGTGAAGTCCACAGTTCAGCTTGCCCACTATTTGTTCCAGAGTGCTCTTGGGCATTTGCGCCGCCAGGGAGAGCATGCATATCGACCACGACGCCGATAGAATGCGCCCGCAAGCGCTCAATCAGAGTTCGAATGCTCTGCCAAGCTTCACTGTATACCTGCGCGTAAGGCTCGAAGGGCGTGCCTTCTGTAAATTCTGGGCCTGGCAGATCATAGTATCCTATAGGCAGGCGTATCGTGGTGCACTTTGCCTCATTTACCAACCATTCAAGGTCATCTTCGGACACTGCGTTGGCCCAATCTTCTTCGAATTTCTCTTTAGTCGCCTCAATACCGATCTGGTCCACCCAAGCCTTCACAGCGGCCAATTCACTTGATCCCTCTGCGCCTTCCGGGAATCGCGATGGCTGGAGCCAGCGCTCAATAACGTAAATGGAACCAAGATTGGTGCCATGATGGTAGCGATAGCGGATAATGTCGAGAGGCGTTGGGTCGCCTATGTTTTCCATGTTTGCTAAGATCGACGTCAGAAAGATGGCAAATAACATCATGATTAAACCGTACTTGCGAACCACTATGGTACTCTTAGATTCGGTGGGGCTAATAACTTCTTGTATCGGCTCGGCTTGATTGCAGAATCACAGCGGCAGGAATAAAGTGGCAGATGCGAATGGTTTGGGATTCAAGTAAAGAGACGCCAACACGGCATTAAATGAAGAGCAACTGAGCTATGAATCAATGGCGTGAGTACGCGGCCCCACCAGAAGGCTGAGCATACGGTCGAAAGATGTGACATCGAGCAGGGATATTCTCAATTCTGCAACCGTTGCAACTTAACAGCCATCTCCTATCCATAAAATATATTGGGCTAATCTGCTAGGGAATAGTGGAGTATAATATGGGACGTGACATGTGAAAAGGTCAAGGGAGAAGTGTACGGAGTAATAGTGAATGGTGTACCTATTCAAGTGGATCATGAGAGCACGATATGCGTTGGCAAAGAAGTAGAATTTGCACACAAAAGTACGGAGTATTGGATGTATTGGATTGGGTATGTAAATTGTATGGACTCTGGGTATTGATTGCAAGGCTGGAGATGAGGGATGAGGCGGGAGGAACAAGAGGGAGGGAGGGGGACATCGGTGGCGGGGACTGATTAGGACTAGGTAGTTAGCTAAGCGAGACCCCGCCAATCGCGGTCGCGGTGGTCGTAGCTTCCTGAGATGCGACTTCCCCAACCTCAAGCGCGACTTGGCCACAACAACCCTTAGAGATTTATTTTCCTCTGAAAGCTGTTTCTCATCAGATCCAAGACACTGGCAAACAGCAGCTTCTCCCGCCTTGTTCCTGCTGCCCCGTCAATCTCCATCGCCACAGCATCGCCACGCAGCCATTGGTCTCGTCTCAACGCGTCTCAATTGTCTAGTTACACATCGCAGCTGCATAGCGAACCCCACAATACCGTACAAGGCAAAACATGGCAACTCAGCAGAACCCCTCGAAGACGCCCTCGCGGCGTGTCCTGGGAGATCTGACGCCTCGAGCTATCAACTCGACGTCACAAAAGATGGTCGATGCATCTGAAGCTTTTCGACCACGAAGCCCACGAAAGAAAGTCTCATCACACACTACCATGACATCTACCGACAAGGAGAACCAACTGGCTCCCGCTGTGGCTTCCCAGGGCAAAAAGCGGCGCATTGACGAGGTGGACAGCGTGGAGACCATTGAAAACGCGAAGGTGCTTGCACGCGCACGCGCTGACAGTACAAGGGACACGGGGGTGCGACTCACTACCGAGGCCATGCAGAGACACACGGTACATTGAATTGGATTTTCTACGCGCCTTGATGGTACTAACAATGGCAGGAAAATAACCCAGTAGGCCTTGCTGATCCCGGATCTCCCACGGAACGAAACACACCCACGCCTGAACCTGAACCTGAACCCATCCAGGGATCGCAGAAGAGCAACCAGTCCTTTTCGGATTTTCTAAACTACGAGCTGTGCGCCAGCCAAAAGAGTGATCATGCAACCCAACCTGAATCGGCACTTGTATCAGTACCTACGTCAATGCCAGTAGTAGAAGAGAAGAAGTCAAGGGCTGAGCTGTTACGAACACGTCTCAAGTTTGGTCTGTACAAGGTCAAGACAAACCAAGCCAGTAAGAGTGGGGTTGACATCATCTCGACTTTCGAAGCCAACGCATCACAATCGTCGGTTACAGTTGCTATGGCGAGCTCATCAGGTGTAGGCGCTCAAAAGGTTCCAAATATTACAATATCGTCACCGCATCGCGAGCCAGTCTTTGTCAAGGCTAATCTCGATCCGTTCCGCCCGATTGGCAAGCTTGGACACCCGCCGATCCAGTTTGCAACTCCCATCGATGGCTCACGGATATCTTCATGCATGATTCAGAGCGATGATTTATCGTCATCTCCCCCTGGTGCTTCTCTTCCTCAGTCAATATCTCCATATCAACTCATGTCACCCGTCAAGCAAAGCTCGGCCTCTAGTACCCCTACCATACAACATGCACGGCTAGGCGAGCATGACGAAGAAGACATTGAATCCGGCGTGAATACTGCGCCCCAAGGATCACGACTGAAACATCAAAGCTATCGTGAGAGTGATTTGAACAATAGAGCCGTTCAGGGGAACGCAGCAAAAGGTTTACTCGAGCTCATGAGTGGAAGAAGGTAGCGTCATGGTGAGCGCAAGCATTCGCACTTTTATGATTTACGGCCGTCTACGCATCTAAACCTTGCAACAATCAAAACACACAATTGTGGTTGACCAATATCATCATCCTGCACAAATAACGTGCCTGTCATGTACGCAGTACGCAGTACAACATGCACAAACATGCTAATATGTATTACTAATACTAAACCGTCGTCTCACTTCCAGCCTTGCTTACCAAATCCCACAAGCTATAAACACTTCCCACTACCCACTACCACTACTAACCCCTAATCCCTGTGACTTCACTGCATACATACCGCCATACATATATACACAACACCTCAGCAAAAGCATGGCAAAAGCATGGTCAGGTCAGGTCAGATCAGATCAGATCACGTTGCATTACAGCGTATTATTTAATCACTTGCAAACATCTTCACTGCCCCCCTTCCCCCCCACTAGACTACTCAACACCGCGTAGAAAGCGGGGATCCACCTCTTCCAATCAAGCTACTTTGTTTTCCTGTCGGCGGGATTCCTGCGTAGGCTAGAGAGGGGAAGAAAAAAAAACGTATTAAGGAGTGGTGGATCGTGCATGAGATTTGGATTTGTCAGGAGGTGGTGGGTGTGCATGTGGATGTTGTGTATAGTTTGGTGGTATGTATAGAGGGGGGGGGCGAAGAGGTATGTGTGTGTGTGTGTGTGTGTGTGTGTGTGTTTATATAATAGACAGATGTACTGTAGTTGGGTAATTAAGGATTATTAAAAATACATCGTATTAGGTAGGTACCTAGGTAGGTATGTATGCAGACAGTGACATGACATGCCATTGCCCAATCCTGACATTGCACATAACTCCAGATGATAGCATGGAAAGAAAAGTAAGAGCTTGTGTAAAAGAGGCAAGGATTTCTTTTTATTTGTGTAGAATAGATAACTAGATACAGTAGGGAATAATAAATCCATTTTCCACGTTTTCGATTCTTTCCTTGACACGGCTTCTTCTGCCTTGTATTAGGTAGGTAGGCAGGTAGGAAGGAAGGTAGGTATTCGCATGTTGCCTCTTTTCTTCTGCCTCCTTTTGCCACCTACTAATTATGTTGTATGTATGTTACTATGGGTATCCCGCATCTACCCACACAGACACACACACACACATACACACATACATACACACACAAGGCAGATCCCCCACCCACACCACCCACGAAACTTGCGCAAACAGCCACAATACTGCACCACCACCTCACCATCCGCGCCTGTTCGCCAACCAAACAGCCATTGCAACGGCCCCTCTTGCTACATCAAGTAAAATATCGCCGACCCGTGTGTCAAAGGCAGGACATTGCGGCGTGCTAAGGTAGCACTCATCTAGCGTGCTTTTGGAAGAGTGGAGCTTTTATTAGTTAGAATGGGCGGAAGAGAGTTCGTATAACTAGTTAAATGGAGCCCCGCCTGGCTTTTTGCCCCCTCATCCGTCTTGTTAAAAAGCCGACCCGACTCACACCATCACAACGCTGCGCAACGTCTTTTTGCAACAACCGGATTCGTCCCAGGAACCAAACGACTTTGAATAGCAAAGGAGGATATTGAACAAGTCATAATTCTCAACATGTCTGGCTGTGGAAATACCTCTTGCACCTGTGGTGGATCGTGCCAGTGTGCACAGGGAAGCTGCACCTGTGGAAAATGTCAGTCTTGTGCCTTTTCTACCCTCTCTTCATTTACCTCTGCTTTCTTCCCAGCTTCTGGCCGTACGTTGATCCTATGCTAACACTACCGCTCTACCAGAAACCTTGCTCTTTCTCAATCAGTACGTGCGGGACAACGAATTCGGGTCTATTTCAACTGCATGCCGAACAAACGATAACGATATGAACCGGCAAAGTTAATTTGATTTCCTTGAACTCTGGATTCCATGGGACCTCCTCTTCGCAACAATAAACCAAGAGTCGAATGGACATTGTAGCACTAGATTAGTCAAGTGAGAATGTAATAAAGGTGACTCGGAACGAATGCAAATGCGTGCATACAAATTCTTATAGCCTAAATCGTCGAGAAGGGTTGCAATTAAGGTGATACCTGTGAAACTTCCATTTATAGCACGCCCTTCTTGCCCATATTGTCTAGGTCGATGACCTCTTCTTCAATGTCCAGTTCCGGAACACGTCTGCCTTTGGATGACTTGCCGCCTTTGCTGCTCACGCTCCCTCTTTTCCCATCCTTGGTGCTTCCTTCATATTCGTCTTCATCGCCGAATAGGAAGCCCTTGCCCTTCATCCGTCTCTTTTCGTCGGATGAGAAAGTAGAATGTGCAGCGCCGGTAGCAAAGTTTGAGGATGCCGACTCTTCACCAAGCATCCAAGAAAAGCTCGATGACGTGAGATGAGGCCTTGAGCGCGGTGAAAGGGTGGACAAAATGTTAGCCTGGGAAGACAGGGCGCGGGAGGGTGGTGACTTTGGTCGCGGTATGGGAACACATGAATTTGTCACGGTTGACGTAGTTGAAGGCATCATGTCAGAAGGTGTGGTTGCGGATATAGGTGGAGCACTTGATGTCCGCTCTGACGGTTCAGGTGATTTTGGTTTGGGAGACAGCAGGGTTGCTGCTGCAGTCACGGTTGATGCCTGCTCCGTGGTCTCGTCAACTGGAAGAGGAATTGTCGAGTCGTCCAGGTAAACTTGGACGAACTGCACTTTTGCAATCGCAATGCTAAGTGCCTCTAATGCCTCTTTTCCTTTTACATCTTCTTCCTTGGCCTTGTGCTCATCATTTCTTTCTCTATGATGTTCCCAAAGCTCACCTACGGCTGATTCCAGCATCTTGGCAAGATTTCGATTTCTTCTTTCCAGGTCTTCAATCTTCCTAGCCAAAGAACCAGACTGTGTCCTTGCGACCCTTGGGCGTACAGCCGTTGCAATAGCCTGTGCGGGCTTTCGAAACTCTCTTCCGCCTGAACGTGGGGTGGTCGGCTCCGAATTGGGCCCGGATTGATAGGCCTCGACATTCTTCCTGACTTCCCCTACAGCTTCTCTGATGGCCTTGCCCACATTCCATTGCGATCCTCGTTCGAAAACATTCTTCGCCGCGCCTTGAAGTAACGCCTCTATTCCTACCCCTTGTTGACCGACGAAGCCTCTTGGTGATCCCAGGCTATGTCTTGCCTTGTTCGATCCAAAGGATGGCGATGGCGAAGAATCACGAACCAACGGTGATAACTGAAGTTCAATGGTTGGTGCTTGCTTGCCATATCGTGAAATGATTTCAGCTCCGCCCTGTGGCGTTAGATGATCACGCAGATATAGTGCATCCTTGATAAATGTGTACGCAGGCCCTGTAGGTTCAGGATATCGCAGTAGTAAACCAAATGCCTCATTAGTGTCTGCAGCAACGAGCTCCCACCGTATTCGCAGAAGCATGGCGATGGAGATCATGTCGACGATTTCTAGGGTTGAATCGATGGCGAAAAGCGCATCCCACATATCGAAGACGGCATCGAGGGAGAACTCTCGTCCGAATAAGAGGCGAATCCAGCGCCTGCAACTGGTCAGTAGTGCCACCAGTGCAGTGCTTAGAAACATACAAGAGGAATATTTGAGGGACAATCTCAAGTTTGACCAGGTGAGCAGCAAGCTCTGGGTCGGCCTTTGGTAGATCATGCTGGAAGATCTTTGAGCTCCGTGCAAGCATTGGGGTGTCGTTTGCGGTTGAGCCCGATTCTGCAGGCGCATAGAAAGACTTGGCCGTCTGCATAATCAGCGAGAACAAGGCATGGGTATCGTGCTCAATGTACTTGGCATTTAACATGTCAGCAAGAAGCTGTCTTGAAGCATCGTCCTTGACCTGGCCAGTGTCGATTGCATCCCTTTCTATGACCCAGAGCAAAGGTGCCAGGATCTCATGCATGCCCTGGCGGTACCCTATGCTAGAATGCATCTTGCACCACACGAACAAGATATCAAGCATCATGTCTTGAGTAGCAGGCTGTCGAAAGTAGACATTGTCTGGCATGCACCGTTCAATGTCTTGGAATATCTCGGCCCGAAGGCTTTCGTCGGCTCGCAGAGCGACCCATGGGGACTTTCAAGTCTTAGTATTGGTCAACACTTGGTATGGTCCAGATCACGGCCAATGGAAAAAAGTGATACGTACCTCGTCGTTCTCGCTCAGAGGGTCTGTCGAAGATTCGAACTCGTCAGGATTCTGGATGGCACGCAGGTAGTGCGTTCGGAGCGATTCGTAGGATTTTCGCGTATCGGCAAGGTGGGTTTGCCATGACGAGCGATCCAGTGTCTTGAAGAGCAGAAAAATCTGGAGGCCAAGTCAGCAAGAAATCAGTCGCATAGAGGAGAGACGCACTTTCCAGCACACAGACCGGAGGCCTGCGGTTATTTGTGGCTCCCTGTGAGAGGAGACATGGATCTTCAGATCAGTCAACGAGTGAAAGTCATCAAGCTTTCGCCAGTACTTCCTGGTCTGAAGTTAGCAAGCCATGCTAGCAATTGCACGGCAATTATGCGTACTCGGCTTCAGAGACTGGTCGCATAGCCGTGGGTAGCTAGGCAAGAAGTAAGGTGCTGTTGCGTTGAAGCTGTAAGTACCTTGATGGCTGCTCAAGCTATCATGGTACTTCTCCCTCCTTCGTAACTAATTAATTAATTAATTAATTAATTACTGGGCAGCAGTGACTGGACAGGATGACATGGGGCTGCGGGCCTATGATTTACCGACACGCATCACGTGTACACATGTGTATCATCAAGTCTGAAAGCAATTATCAATCGTCCTTGCGCCACAAAGACGCCCGCACCAGCCAAGGCTTATTGAGTAATACGGAGTAGGTAGATAGCTATTCTGCTTCTGGCTGTCTAATGACATTGATCATGGTAATTAGATGTGCATATGTAGGTATTAGGCAGGTACGGAGTACCATGTAACTAATTAATTATTGTATTGTCATACCTACCTAGCGAGGTATGATCGAGAATCAGATATTATTACTCCGTATTGGTATGGGAACCTGGAAACTGACCCTAGATGATATGGTAACATGGTTCATGTTTTGGTAGATCCTACTCCGTACATGGTTCAGGCATCCCACTCCCACGCCTTTAGTAAAAGGCGATGAAACGCCGCCGGGGCCACTGCCATTGTGCTCAACACTCGACGGGGAACCAAGAATTCAGCATCATGTCCTGTTGCGGCCGATGAAGCCAGCTCGTGTCCATGGACTGGTCGCTGAGCAGTGAGCAAGCAGACTTTGGAATTAAGCGTGCCCTGCAGTAACTAATACTCCGTAGGTAATTACCTATGTACGGAGTACCTCGTGGCGATCGTGAGTCTGACTCGCTCCATGCCTTGGCTCTTGGCTCCTACCGAGGCAAGCATACATAGTAGGTACATGTCCGGAACCCAACCAAGTTGTCAGTCGCGTTGACCTGGGAATGCGTTCCTCTGGCCCTCAACAAGCAGCTTGTCTCTGACAGCGGGCGCGATCATGTCCTGGCGAAAGGGCTCTTGCTGGAGGAGCTCTAGCGCACGAAGGGTAGGCCCAGGATGGCTGCACACGAGCACATGTCAGCAAGTCATAGGTACTAATTGTATGCGGGACTATCGGCAATGCGGTGTGCACTCACTGCAGGAATTTTGCGTATTTGGGCTGCTTGAAGTACTGCAGGTAGCTTAGGTAGGCGACAAACTCTGGCTTGTCAAAGTACTTTTGGGCTGCCAGGTAATTGAGATAGCCGGGATTTGCGAGGCACTGGACAAACTAATACCAGATTGAATAGGTACATATGGTAAGCAAGAGTTGGTGAAAGCGAAAAAGGGGGGGGGGGGCCATGACGTAGGGCAGAAGGGTAGCCAACCTCGAGTTCCAGCTCAAAGCGCGTGTAACCACCATAGGATGGGAGGTCGGGGGGTGAAGAGGTCATGAGTGCAGTCGAGTTGTGCAGAGCTCTGGATGCAACAACGGGCGGGCAGTTGGGGCAAAAGTAACCGATGAGGCTGTGAAATTTGAATCAAGGAATCTCTCGAGACTCAGGGTCTTTCCCCGCAATAATGAAAGGGCAGCTATTCCGGATGAGGGAGGGGGGCGTTGGCGTTGCTGTTGAAAGTTTAATAATATGTAATAAGGCGAGCGGTTACATAGGTAGTATTACCTATGTAGTACATACATAGGTTAACTAGTTAATTGATAATTAGGTACCTACCCGGTAACTTACCTATTAGTAGGTATATAGTATGTACCAATAGGTACTCCGTATTCACTACAACCTTAGAAGGAGCGAGGGAGACGACGCTGGACATTCACAAGTCAATGCCCTAGCATCAGAGGCGACGGCGGCTCACCAACCACGGTCCACGAGCGTGCCGTGTGTGCCCATCACCCAACTAATTAATGCTTTTTACCTTGGTACCTATTAGGCTATTACCCATTAGTTAATTAATACGGAGTACCTAGGTACAGAGTAGGTAGGTAAGTAGGTAGTAATAGGTATTATTAGTTAGTAATAGGTGTAATACACCTATTACTACTCTCTCCCTGAATCCTCTTCTCTGTCTACTCTCTGTCTCTCTCTCTGTTTCTCTCTCTCTCTCTCTCTCTATTTCTCTCTCTCTCTCTCTCTCTCTATTTCTCTCTCTCTCTCTCTCTCTCTTTCTCTCTCTCTCTCTCTCTCTTTCTCTCTCCCCTTCTTGCGCTCTGGGTCTAATATTGTTAAGCTCTTGCACCGCGTCACTACTAAAGAGGCGCCT
>SSBG01000029.1:288910-356936 GCA_028220655.1 Shiraia bambusicola | reverse complement strand
GGCGTCGTCTTGGGCGTCCATTACTAGTTCCATGCTTGCGTCGCCGCAGGGGGCTTCGGAGCAGTACATGTGGATAGAGACATCTTCCTGGATGGCAAAGGGTTGGTGGCCGTGCTCATTGTGTCCTTGAGGCTGTCCCTGGCGGACCCAGTCTGATATTGGGTGGGGAGATGTTGATAGTGAAAGACAGTGATCTAGAAGGAAGCGATTGAAGGCTCGAATGGCTACCACTTCGGCGTGCCAGTCATGCAAGACGTTGCCTTGCGCCAATGGGAGTTTATTGCTAGGAAGACACTTCATGCCCGTCCTGGAACCGGTCAGTATTTGGCTGGATTAATTAGCTTACTCGCATACTCGCATACACTGCTCATTTGCAATGGGAGTTTCCCAATAGAGAGCAGCCGAGCCGCTTGATGAAGCAAGTGTGGCTAGGTTTGAGATAAGCGTACCCTAGAGAGACGCATGAAAGCTTTCCATCTTTACTGAATTAATCAGCATGCAGGCGCCTCGTGTGCATTTTGGGGGTTGATTACTCTTGGATAAGACAATGCCGGCAAGCGGCACCCACTCCCTTGCTCCATCGTTGCGTGGACGAGGTTTGCGCTTCTCTGGGAGCTGGTCAAAGGCCGAAATAACACAGTCTGCAATAGCATCGGCGTCGACCTCACACGTCATGGTGTTGGTTCAAGTCATGTGACTAGTTAGTTAGAGAAGGACAGGAGACGGATGGCATCCTGTTGCGGAGCTTTCGGGAGTCCGAATGACATTGGTCATCTACACGCAAAGAGTCGCACCTGCTATTGTCGCAACGCCCCCTGTCGTACCATCAGCGTCACGAATACGCCCAGAATATCCCCATCTGCGGGTCCCTTCCTCCTTCTTCCATAATGCAAGCGTTCGGTGAGCCATGTCTACGCTTCGGCGTTCAGTCGCATTTGCGACACAGCTCACCACAATACCAGTTCCAAAGAATCGCCGCGTAAGCAATGCCTTTTAGTTGCAGGCGATCACTAATTATGGCTAACACGCTTGTAGCCAAGGTTCGAGCTGTGTCTGAGAGTCAGTTTGCCGTCCTTTGCACCCACTTTTTGGGAGATTAGTTAACATGTCTAGATCATCGATCTTAACAACGTACCCCTCGTGAATGGCACTTCCTTTATCAAATGGCACATTTCGCATTCGACCGCCGCCGAGCATCGCGGTCGCACCGAAAGCTGCCCTGTTCGAGACCACAAGGTGCTCTTCAACTATGATGTCACTTTGTCTCTACGGCTTACGGTCGACAAGAACAGCATGTTACAAGAAAGCATCCTCGAGCTTGAAGTAGTGCAAGAATACTCTGGCTCGGGCAGAGGCGAGCGCATAACACTAGGGCATGTTAAACTCAATCTGGCAGAATATGTGGAGCAAAGTGACCTATCGCCCTTGAACGGAGATGACCCAGGGGTCACCAGGAGATACCTCATGCAGGACAGCAAGGTCAACAGCACGCTGAAGCTTGGAATATATATGCGGCAGATTGAGGGAGACAAGAATTTTATTGCGCCTGCATTAAAGACGGCGCAAGTGTTTAGTGGCATTGCTGGCATCATAGCCGGCGAGCAGGCCGAGGGAGAGGAGAGCAATGGAGGTACTGTTTGATTTTTTACTTCTTCAGGTGATTGTGGTTGCAATCACTAACAATGATAGCTGCCCCCTCGCTCAACACCAAATCACGAGAAGCCGGCGAACTCCAAGACATGTATCGCCGCACGCTGGCCGCATACTGGTCCGCACAGCCCGGCGAGCTCAAGGCTGATGAATGTATCGAAGACATCTTTGCGGGAGGTGACGGCTGGGGCGACCGCGAGAAGCCGTATGCACATCAGCGCGGGCATTCTATGCGGTTCAATGGAGGGGACAGCAGTGGTTCAATGAGCGACAACGATTCAAGGCATATGCGCAGTAGTAGCAGCACAATCCGCAAATCACACGAAACATTAAGGCCATCAGACGCTAGGAAAAGACCAGTGTCACCGAATGTGCGTGGCAGAGGGAGCCTGGAGCAACAGGCGCATCAGATGAAAGCTGAGGCAGAGAGGAAAAGACACCACCCACACAACGAGGTAGACGAATTTCAGCTGCGGGAGGATTTATGCAGTTGGCGGCGTCCGATCTAGCTAGACCATGTGCTCACAGCAGTTTAATATGATAATTTATTCACTGTAACGACGATGACGCGTTCCCACGCGAAGTCGCATCGTTAAGGTGGCAGAACGGGTAGTTAGGGCTGAAGGCGGTCAGCAAAAAATTAGTTAACTAGTTAGTTAGTTAGACTTGCTCTTGTTTCCTATGGCCGAGCCACTTTCTACGCAATGCTTGTGCCTCGTGCATCCAGTGCATTCGCCGTGTGTATTCGCTGTGAACTCCATCATGCGCGACGTCGCCTGCCCTATTACCACCGCTCTCTACCGCCCGCCAACTTTTCGACCACCGCCCGCCACCTCGATGGCATTGAGGAACTTGAAGCGCAATTAGAGCAATCTAAATCGGAATCACAAATAAGAAGCGAAGTTACTCGTCTTGAAAGAGTACGGAAACGAAGAGAGACGTATATTCGAAAATCGTCTACGCCCTTGGATGGGGTCAAGCGCTTGGGTGAAGATGCCGCAATCTTGGTGTTGAAAGAGCCGGGCGACGGCAAACCAAAAGAGCCTGCCGCAACAACACCACAAGTGGACAAAGAACCTCGAAATGTGCCAGACATAGCCGCCTCGCTAGAACAAGAGCGCAAAGAGATTGCACCTGGGGAAATCAATGACCGTCTTCAGAGTCTTCGACCCAAATCCTTGTCCGATTCTGACGAGCCACAGTATATCTCTCAAAAGGCTTTTATGAAGCTCACGAAAGATCTTTACAAAGGCTTCAAGGCGCAGCAACTGTCCGACTTCTATGATGAGGCTAAGAAAATTCAACAAGAGAATGGCACTCAGAAGATACCGGGCGATGCACAGAGCGGGATGCGTTTGTCTAGATCCGGTGGAATTCGCAGATTGAATAACCGGCGGAATAACAAACGAACCACCATCGATCTGATCCTTCGGGATATCTGGAAGCTGGTTACCCAGGAAGAGGCGGAGGCACCTACAGAATTGGAATTGTCGCTGCAGCCGTGGCAGGCCACACTGCTTACTGCCAGAGGTCTGTGTACAAATTTCATTTGAAGGCTTTGATATTGACAACACTATAGGCGATCAATCAATTCTAGAGACTATCGGCCGCGCACGAAGAGCCAAGTTGGAGATAGATCAAACCCAGTATATCTTACGCATTACAGCAGACTGGTCTACTACGGAATATGTCACCCAGGACATCCAGGAAGCGCTCGAAAGAGTAATCATAACCAAGTTGGAACTTAAGCCATGGTTGCCCTTTTTGAAGCCGAGCGGACTACACAAGGACTTTCACCTTGCCAAACTGTATAAAAAGGAGGACTTTGACATCGTTAGCTGGCACACTGGCGCGAGCATACAAAGAATGGATAACAAAGATACGGTATGACTGAATCATCAACACATGTGACATGCACTAATCAAAACAGCTGGTGATTCGAGGCCTCGATACATTGTCAGCAGCCGAAGCCAAGCGTATGCTTATCAATCTTTTGCCTTTTCATAACAAAACTCGTTATACTCTAAATGTACAGCACATTAATCATGAAGGACCATATCCACTACTTCCAACATACGTCAATGATAAGTCTATTGCTTATTCAAATCGGAATCTAGCTCTGGGAAGATGGTCTTATCCCATCGTACGAGCCTCTGCATTGCAGACTGTGGAAAACCCAAATCGACCAAACGAAGCCGAAAATAACCTAGATAATTCCGTCAATCGTGCTTTAGAGCTCTTGGAAGAGTTTAAAGCTGAAGCCAAGCCAAAGAGCAGAAAGGCACACGGTTTAGATCTCTGGGAGGGACAGTCAACCTTTGGGCTTCAGGCCAAGTTTGGTCAATGTCTCTTTCCACTCGACCAAGCGGCAGGAAAATCCCATTCAAAGACACATCTCGATGCCAGCAACTTGATTTTTACAACTGCTCTTCCTGGCCTTTCCAATGTTCTTAGTTGCCCCGATTTCAAGGTTCGAACAAAATCCCACACTCAGACTCTGGCCTACGATTTCGTTCCCGCCACACCGTATGAAGGAGCGGCCGGCGGCGTGACATTGCCAACTTTTCATGTAAAGATACTGTGTTCTAAATCCAAGTTTCGTGTAAAAAGTGCAAGGCTTGCTTTGCAAGAGCGAGTTCACTATGCTCTTCTTCCTGACAAAGCGTTGGACGTGTGCTTTGCTGTATCTGAGCACCTGAGCATATCAGAGAACGAAATGGAGTATCTAGTAGAGGATTGGTTACAACACACACAACAGATTTTTCGGAGTAGTAATCGGCTCTGGGCACCTCCTCTTGACCTTCCAATCCCTGCATACATGTACCCAGGCGGAGGTCAAGGGGAGTCCTGCAAGGTACACTACCTCTTCTCCAGCGTTCGGGTACAAGATACAATCATCGGGACGGTCGACGACATCGTAACCACGTACACCACAACACAATCCAACGTCATTGGTGCATCTGGCAGTTCTCTCCGCATGAATTTTCCAGACACAAACGATCCTAAGCTTCTGTTGCAGGACAAACCCAAAGTCAAGGACTTTTTGGAAAAGAGCTTTGCAATGACTGATCGCATCACAAAGGCTGCAACACAGATTCTGCCCATCTCGAAGATCCTGCGGGCCAGAAATAGGCAGAAAGAGGTGGAAGCGAAGAGCTTGGCAGAAGCGAAGAGCTTGGCAGATGAAGAGAATGCGGCCACGACTGAGACTCGTTCAGAAGGAGTCCCGTCGTCACACGACTCCAGCGAGACCACTACGCAGCAGGTGTAAAGGCCTAATGATAGATGTCGTGTGCACAATTTTTATAGTATCGACTCTGTATCATTGTTTTACCCGGGTTCTATGTACGCATAGCACTAAATGATATCACGACTTTTTACAAAAAAACTGTATATACATAAACCGGTATCTAACCTCCTCTACCACCTTCCCTACAACCATCTTTCTCTCCTTCTCGAAAAGTCATGCCCGTAACCCCCTGCCCATTCATTACGTAGCGCGTCATCATCACCACCACCACACCCCTTCAACAAATCCATAATTCCCTTTCATGAAACCTATACCCGAACCCCAAAAATGCAAAACTTAATCTCATCTCATCAAATCTACACTCCAGTAGTACACAAATCATCACTACAATCCCCCCCCCCCCTCATCCCGCCAATAAAAAATAAATAAGACCAACAAGCGTTTGCCCCATTACCAAGAGTAGACATGTAAACACTAACCACCCACGGCGCACCGCTACATCGATTAACTCTATTTCAAATTCTCCAATTCTCTAGTGCAGTACTTGTGTTGCGTACATACGAGTTGCGCTGGGTTTGTCTTGGGGTTTGGTGCATGTGCTGCTGTAACAGAGTCTCTGTTTATCATCACTTGGGGGGGGGGGGGGTTTTTTTACTTGTTTCTGTTTGCGGTTTGTGGGTAGTGGGGGTTAGGTAGCTTGGTGATGGGGGAAGGAAATTTCTAGATTGGAGAAGGTACATAACTAACTATATAATGTGTTGCTTGATTCCTAATTCCTAATCTTATATCGTGAAAGTGTAAACGTGTAATAACTATACGACTTGAAAAAAAAAACACAAGCAACTCGGAAAGCGCTGTAGAGTCTTATGGTTATGGTGCTTAAGTCGAGCAAAAACCAAACCCGCCAACAAGGCGCAATGATGCAAAAACAAAAAAGTGACCTAACCAGGGGTCGAACCTGGAATCTCTTGATTTCAACTGAAGTCGTAGTCAAGCGCCTTGCCATTGGGCCATTAGGCCAGTGATTGTAAAGCCAGTTGCTGTGCTGGATTTATGGGTAGCTGTAAGTTTTGAAAATATATAAACTTTAAAAAACCGTGCCTCTCTCGTAAGTTTATTTTTGTGGGCACCATGGGCTAGTTAAGCGAGCCATGACGTAGTGTGAACAACCCCCACCCTTCACCTTTTGACCCCTACGATGCTTGATTTGGAGCCTCAACGATAACAGCAAGGAAATGTTGGGGCCATTCATAGGACTTTATGATTTCCTGAAGCTCTAGTATTTTACATGTTAATTATTACAACTTGTATCGATTCATGTTCATGGGCATATTGGAGCTTGGGTCTCTGACTCTCTGCCCCATCCCCCGCAACAGCTGGGGTGGCGGTGAGTTACCGGATATCCTTGTTTTAATACTCTTTGCTCTTGTACTAATTAGTACCACCGGCTATCGCAGACTAGACGTTTGTGAATAGTTTCCACCGAACAACTTGTTGTCTACTTTTAGATTTCTAAATTTCAGTTCATAACTACAACCTTTTGCACTAGTTGCATTGTATTGGATACAAGACCACTTTGTAGATATATCTAAGGGCTGGACAAATTATACCCAATGGATACCTTCCTTCGGCCTTACCCGCTCGTCGAAGCTCACTTTCCTAGCCATTACTTCATCGTCGGTGGCGGCGTTGCGATATTCCATCTTGCTACAGAGAGAGTTGTGATATGCAGCGCCATTTTAGATGGCCGTGGTACAAAGTATTACTTCCTGCCTAAGGGACGGCGAGATGCAGGGGAGGAGAGCGGTAGGGGCGCAGAGCGCGAAGGATATGAAGAGGTGTGTATATTTTCCACATGTCTTATGATAAGGACTAGATACTCAATCCTCATAATAATACATAGTCTGGCTATCGGAATCGGCTTCTCCCGTTACCAATTAGGCACCAGCAGCCGCAGGCGCATCCACGCGTGCATGCGAAGCCGGTGACTGCAGAACCTGTTTGGGTGGAGATGATGTCTCACATAGACAAACAGTATATTGTGTATTGGTATATTGCAGAGACTCTACCCCCGGATTTGGAGAAAGAGCTAGAGACGGAAAAGGGCGCTGCGTATAAATCTCCGCCGCAATTCCCACGAGATTTGACTCTTCGGGACCGCATACAGCAAGAGCCTGAGGGGTATGAGCCATTGCATCACGAGGGCACTGGCGTTGATAAGCTAGAACGGACGTATCAAAGCTACCTAGTTCCTGTTCAAGAGGCTATGGAGAAACTTGGCCGTTCTACTGTTATGGCTCAGGTGGTACATAGGGGCTGGTGTGGAATTAAAGGCCGCCTGATGAAAGAATGTAGCGACGTCAACGAGTCCTGGGAAGATGTGAGTTATGAAAGTGACAGTTTGAATGTAGACGCCAAAGAACCAAGCCTGTCTATGTAGGATTCAGTTAAACCATAAGATGAGCTATTTGTCCCCCTTATGCATTTGCAATGGCGAAAAATCCACCCTGCAAGACTTGGGGCCTGTTCTCTTCGAGCGTGCGCTACGTTTCGTAAGGACCCTGTTTAAGTTAGTAGAGTAGGTTAGATATGGGCTATATTAATGCCACTAACATACGAGTTTGGATAGAAACCTGTTTGACGGTAGTAGGAACTATCGCCATTAATTTGTGAACAATACGATACATCATCAAGTGGAAAGCTTCTTTGCGTTTAACTAAGCAAAATACCTCTAGTAGAAAGTATATACTTTAGGTTCTCCAGGGTCTTTTTTATGTCCAAATAACCTACCACCGTGGACAGAGGTACTCAAAACATGACTAGTTATTACAAGAACAACAAGAAAGAAGATAGTACTCCAAAACTTTAGTTGTTAACTCAACACTCTACAAGAAGAATATGTATTCTATTTTCACTTCCTCCAAGAAAGCACAGAACAGATGTCTCTCCCACCTACATGTATCACCCTCCTTTACGCCGCCTCTAAGATGGTATATGATATCAGCCGTAGTGCCGATATCCACAGCATTAGTACGATGAATTCTATCCACTAAGTCGCTGGCAGAATACAACCTCCGACGGGTTCGAAGCAGAGGTCCCGAGAGGGGTGAGTCATCACCAGAGTGGTCATTTATAAGCTGAAACTCGTGAGGAGAAGCAACAATCAAGAACGGAGTGACACTGGCCCTGTACACAAGTCTGTAATATTGCAGGCGTTGGAGCACCGACTACGCGACTACCCGCTCTCTCCGGAAACGCGGCCCGCAGCCGTGCTAGAGTGGCGCGAGGCACCTTTGAGGTTTTTTGCAAGTATTGATACTCCGTACTCGGCAGATATATCGGGGTTTAACTAGGCCGCGGCTGAAAAGGGTATGTACGAAGTAGTTAACCGGAGTCAGGCTGCCTTTGGGCCCGTGCATAGGCTGCAAACATGTGCCTAGGTAGGTATTCACTGGTAATATCATCATCTGATCTCTCTTTTGCACCCTTGGAAGCCACTCTGACTATCCTGCCAGGTGAATCTCGAGAGTTTACAAAAAAAGACGAAGGGAAGGGATTGTATAGCAGGTGGTTAGTACCTAGGTAATTAAGAATTCCGTTGCCAACATTCAGTGCTTCTATTGAAATCCCTAGGATCGCATAAATCTTTACGCTCTGCTCAGCATAGCTTCTTTGAAAAAAATGTGCTGGAACTAGTTAATGAGTCATTTTCATATTTCTAGATGGAAAAGTTGCTCGAACAATGTTTGAACTGCGGTCCGACGGCGTCAAAGAGGTGGCAAGTAATTATGACACTTCGGTTCATCTGGATTTTTTGGCGAGTTCGGTGTCACAAACTCGAACACGCGTTCCATGAGGTGTAGTTACAAGGGCTGGTCTCGTGTCCTTGGGCAGATTTTTGTAAGGCATGTTTCCGAATTGACTGAGACTCATCAGTTGCATGGGTTGCGCCTCAGTAGGTATGTATGTATAAACTCACACGTGCATACCTGGTGCTTAAGGCGTTGATAATCATTGACAGGGAGGTTCAACATTACCAGCCCCTAACTCAACAATCAGAAGTTTGTACGGAGTACCGAGTAATTAGTAGAATCTTCTAGCGTGTCAAGACTCAAAATGAGCTTTCGCTGGCCGCACAGTGCATAACCCTGACATGCATTTTTTTCGTACAGTGCTTGCACACCTCCTTTGTCGCACACCCAGATCTCCATACAAACCTATTTCAAAATTCAGCAACTCGCCCAAGCGTGAAACGCAAAAACCACGTCATGTGCACCGGGATCTGAGAGCCAATAGGCAAATATGGATGTGAACTTCCCGAAACGAGTTAATCTAGCGATTGGCTGTGTGAATGGGCGCATATCGCAATGTAATCTTGCATGAAATTGTCATCACTGTTTACCTACTGTTATTGATAGGGTACCATTGGCGAATTGCAAATAGGCACTGGAATGATTCAAAGCATTGTGCAAGTCGCGACATGGAAAATTCATGCTCCTGTCGAGCAGACCATAGATTATACCCTGTAAATACAAATGACATTCGTCTTTTCCAGTGTTCGAAACTCCGTCCCTCAGGGGAAAGTAGCAAGAACAATCGTTTTGGGGACATAGTTGCATTCGTAAGTCGGCAGTGCCCCACTTCTACCTAAGCGCTCGTCCATCTGGTTCTGTTTTCGTGCGCCCTGTTGCAAAATGAAAGGAGTGTGAGGAAACAGGACGATGTTGACATCGTAAGAAAAGGAATTATAGTGTGTACAAGAAAGGTCACTAGGACGGAAGGAGGCCCTATTACATTCAACATTGTCGACAACTTCATCAGATGATAGGTGATGACGACAAGACTGCCGAGAAATCGCAGATATTGACAGAGGGCACGACAAAGAGAGAGCTAGAAGTCGACTAGATCGAAAATGACTACCACGAGAAGGATTCTTCGCGGAAGTCCACGTTCCATTGCATCTCGCGGTTACGAACTGCGCGTCGAAGCTCGTCAGCTAGTGAACCCGTACCACAAGTGCTGACGCAGGCGGCACCAATGCCTTCTTGCATCTCCTGATCGATGAGACTTTGGACATTTGGCCTTCCAGGGAACATCTGTACGCTGGAGGAAGGAGAATGAATCTCGCCTTGTCTCCGAGGGCGAGTTACGAAGAGCAAGATCTTGAGAATCTCGCGGCGACGAGGCATGGCTAGGATTTGGGTCATCCAGGAGCGGATCCACTCAAGATGCTCGGGTGATTGAATTACCCAAACAAGAGTGAGACGCCGGGTTGCAACTGTGCCATTTGCATAGCCGGCAACAATGTCGCGCACATGTGGGACTTGGTGTGTGATACCAATACCAGCTGCCCATAGCATGACCGTACCATAGGAACTAAGATCCTCGCCACCTGTGACGTGCCGTTAGCATGGGTTGCATTAGCCGGTGGTCTACATCACTCTGGGGATATATGACAGTGTGGGATGGGTCGAATTTCGGCACACATACCATATGGACCTTCAACAAATGCCGTAGTAGAGAACCTGCCAGCAGCGGTTAGATCAGCTTTCTTGAAAAGCTTGTCGGTGAACCCAGTTCGTCGTCGAATAATGAAGGACATGCTTGTTTTGCGGTGCTCGAGAATATCCTGGCGGTTCATGGGCAGGCTCTTCTCGTCTGAGCTAGATGACGAGCTAAGGACGAGCTCATCCTCCTCCTCGCTCCAAGCGAGAGAGAATGGGTGGTTCGTCCACAGTCCAACGGAAGGCATGTATAGATAAGCGTGTTGACCTGGACGGAACCGCCATGGGCGAGCCATGCGGACAGTGACACGCAGGGCATCACCTGGAAGAACCTCTACATCTGCCTTGGTACCGCCATTGCCGGTATTGCGTAGGATAAGGCGGACGAACCGCAGAGTTCGCTCAGTAACCCATATAGCAAGGACACCGTAGAGCATGAATTGTTGGGGGTGCTCCTTAAGATGCACCCAGACTGCACCAAGTGCCAACGCAGCACCGACGATATGACCGTGCAGGAACACCTCATAGAATGAGTGCCTAATAGGCGAAGGCGACTGGATCAGGAGGAACGTAAAAGCAACCACGCCCTGTGTGATGGGTTAGATTTGAACGTGTTCTGATTTTGCACAATACTAACAATGAATCCAGTCATGATGAATTCGCTGTGGGTTATTGACATCTGAATGGCGCCCCACCCCTCTGCATAGTCTTCAGTACTGGCTTATCACGGTAGATTCAGTGAATATACATACTCGTCTTGACTTTTATGGACATCCAGGATATAGCGTGCACGAGTGCCTCAAGGACTACAGTTCGCCCAAGCCAACGATGAATCAAGTTCATTGTGTCGAAGGAAATGCCGGTGAGATGAATGACCGGATTGTTGCGACCCGCCAGGAGGAAGAGAGGGATCATGTTCATGACAGCCAAGACACCGGAACGGCCCAATAACTTGCCAGCACCAGATAAGAAGTTGCTATAGTCGATTTTCCAGACAAGGAAGACGATGTTGGTAACCAGATAACCCAGGAGGAAGAAAGTTTGAAGGCGGCTAGGAAGAGTTCCAATGCCGATGGCAGAAGATAGCTTGAACTCGCGGTGATGGCGTGTGCGGAACAGTGGAGCATCCAGACACGATTTCTTAAATCGGGCGTACCAAATGTTTGGAGTTGCAAAGTACCTCTGAGTATCGTTGCCTAGACATGACACTGTACGGATGTAGCGAACAAAGAAGAGGACGACTTGATAGATGGTAAAGGCAGCGACAATGGTCCACCAGACGTGTCCCAAGTAGTATTGAACGTTGTGATTCTCCAGGCCGGCGTTGGGGTCCTTGCTTGCCCGCTTGACCAGGTTTCCCAAGAATTGGGGAACAGTCATGATCAAGATGGTGTAGATGCTTGAGGAGAGTTGGAAAGTACGAGTCGAAAGGCAAGACTAGAATTTAGCAACTTCCGTGTGGCAGTGGAGGGTGGTAATAGCAGATCTTCTTTAAGATCTGGGGTCTCTAGGCGCGCTATACTAGGTGGGACCTTTGATATGGAGAAGGATCTGTCTTGGCCAGCAAACAGACAGCAAGAAGGCAGTGACAGTGCGCCGTGACCAGGCTTTTGGCGATGGATTGGACCGTACGGAAGCGACGATGTGGGAGGAAGTGTTGACAGTGGCCACAACAGCCAAATTGGGTGTGTGTTAATCTGGACAACGATGCAAGGGCAGGGTGGCAGAGCAGATGACTGAGAATGCAGCCAAATCCGGGGAAAACGGCGAGCAGCGATAGGTGACCCTTTGTAAGGGCGATGGCTCCACCAGTGGATGTAATGAATAACTAAAATGGCCGGTAGAGGGAGGGTGGCTGGCAGTGGCGAACACGAAAAGAAGAAGAGAAAGTAGAAAGCGGGTTGATAGAGAGCGACTAGAGTGAGCGAAGGTGGGAGAGGAAAAAGGTCGAGCAAGCTCGAGAAGGGAGGGACTCGGGGGTGAGGGTGAGGGTGAGGGTGAGTTTGATTTCTGCGGCATGGCAGTGATGGTTGGTGGCCACGCATTGGTCCCCCACCCCTCGCACTAACTACAGGTTGAATCGCTTCATGTCCCAGCAGCCCCAAGAGGCGTCGACGGCATCGCCTTGGATTCGGGGCTCACGGACACTGAAACGCGTCTTATCCAGCCCTCGACGTTGCCTTGGAACTTGTTTCATGGCTCTGAACAAATCTCCACCTCAAAGAGTGCGTCATTGCGCGCCTTTGCACCGTTGGCACACGGTACACCCACACGGTGCCACACCACCATACCCTGGAACCAGCGAGTCACAATTCCACATCATGACCACTGTAACTGTACATACAGATAGATTGATGGCCTGCAGGCGATCATGGCAGCCGAGAGGACACGGCAGCCAACTTGGTTATCGCGCGCCCGTGACTCTCACTCTTCACATGCTGCACCCCATTCCATTCCATTCCGCTCCCTTCACAGCGGCCAGCCCCGACCCAGGTACATAGGCAGGTTGGGCCGCCATTTTGCCATTTCATCAATTTGCAGAAACAAACACTGCAAAATTGGCAACACACGGATCATCCCCGTACGGCCCGAGTTATGCCGTTGCCTGCTCAGTGCTCAGTGCTGAGTGCTGCAAAGAATAGCTACGGAGCATTGACAGCAACCATTCCACCAAACAAGACACAGGGCACCTTGAAACTCGACACTTCTGACACTTCAAACAAAACAGTCTGCCTACCTACCTACCTACCTACCTACTCCGTAGATTTGCCGACCTCGAGTCCGACGAGCAAGCGAGCCGCGGATGACGACTACCCTCCGCCACTCTGCACCGTGAAACAATAATTTTACAGAGTACTGTTGACAGCTGCCCATGGTCGAGCCTCTTCAATGTGCTAGGATTTCTTGCCCAGTCTCGACTCACGACTCACGACTCACGGCTCACCAATCTAATGTTTCTTGTCTACCCAGTGTGCAGTCTGTACCTAATCCCCGGGTTTCGAGCTGCGGTGCACTGACTGCACTGTCATTGCATGGTTAGGATTGCTTGTCTCACGTACATCTGTCAACCTGTCGTTGCTAGACCGTTCGTCATCACGCAGTGCTTGACAATTATGCCAGAACCAATCTTGACGCTAGATTCTAATACTCATTGGGAACGCTCTGCAGACTTGCACGGGAAGCATGAAGCAGACCGTGTTGTTGTGACTCCATTTGGCAGGTGATGCTGCATGCATACCAAAGCAGCGACAGTAGTTCTAGGCCTTCGTACAACAGGACGTTTTTTTTCTTCTGTACGACATGGTGTCTGGTAAGAAGTACGCTTATCCTTGTGCAACAGCAATACTGACTAGGTATTTTACAAAATATCTGATCATTTGAACAGGCGGCATTAACTATGGCGTCGTCGACCAGCTGCTCCATACTTTTGACGCCACCTATCTTCCCAGTTTAAAGTCGCTTAGGAGCGTCATGCAAGTCAAACACATGTTTTTGTTGAGTCGCCTTCCAAGTATAAATGCATATACGGAGTACTACATACTATATATTGTGGTACAGCAGACGACTACTGTGTACTAGGTCTGAAGATGCATGCAATAGATATTTTGTCAACTCTGTAGCACCTCTAGACATAGGTAGGTACAGACTCTCAAAGCGCCAAACTGAACGCCTGCCAAAGTTCAGCGAATCAACTTGTCAGATCATGGAAGTTCCAGCTCTCTTATTGACCAGCTCTCGACAGGGATTTAACTTGGCGCTTTGAGAGTGCTTCTCGTGGTGGCGTTTGATGCATGCGATAGGAATCGACAACATTTCGTTGGCAATTCTGCACAAACTTTTACCCGCGGACCAGTGTTTCTCCCAGACGTTAAAATTTGCGACTCAACAGGCGCGCTATGTATTAACAAATTACCGGCGTTTCACACAAATAATGCCCAGGTGGTTATGCGCGTGTGAAGTTGGCCCAGTATACTCCACATGCAACACCTTACCCCCCCACTGTGGCCACCTGCTAAGTAACAATCTCGTACTGCCTACGGAGAAATAGGTAATAGCATTCATTTAGGAATTAAATGCTGAGCAAGGCACCGCAGGCACCGCATCCAACACGATGGCCAAGATCGATCGAAGTCTTGGCCACAAGCAGCTACTAGTTAACTAGTTAGTTACTAATCAGACTCATTTCGCCGTGTCCTATGAGTGAATCTTAACCCGCAGTGTCAAATGATCAAATCTCCTTTTCTCATTTTCCCCGACGCTCTCCATTTCGCTAAAGCTGCGAATGAGACAAGCATGTGTCTTGGGCATGGCGCATGCATGTCAGAACCTTCCGGGCGGCAGGTTGAACTACAATAGGTATGCATAATTAATGCAGCATTGGGGTATCCTGAATCTCTACGGAGTAGACTACGCTAGTCTACCTTGATGAGTAGTTCTAGCATATCCTTACGACAACATTCAGATATTAACCTTCAATTAATGGCGACAGAGCACAGAAAATAATGAGGCGAGAAACCGAGCTGCAATAACTAGTTATGCAAGCCTTAGACTGCCAATCAATCTGAATCCCCTCATGGGCAGCGCGCGGAAGTTTGGGTTGAACGAAGTGCGCTGTTGTTTCATTGGACTTTCTACCGCAAATGCATTAAGTCTAGGGATGTGAGCGTAGCAGCTTGTGGCAAAATACGGACGTCATTGTCAGTCTACTGGTACGCACTCAAATCATGAAGCTTGATGGAAGTCGTTGTGGTAAGTCGTTGTTGTGGTTCACTACCTATTCTTGTTGTTAGCGTAGCGTGTATTGATGCCAAGCCTAGGTATTGACGCCGATTCACCGATGTTGGTCAACAAAACATCCCAATCCAGAGCCTTTACCCTGACGACAGTGGATGACACACACAGTGCCTTACATCCTTACAAGCAACAACAATTAACACCATATCGACACGCTTTATGAAGTCACCAACATAATCAAGCGCATTACTATGGCGGCGGACGATGACCTACCCTGGACGACCTCGCGTTGCAATCGCCTTCTGCGACCGCTCTCGTCCAAACTCGCCAAATTACGAAAGGAGCTGGACCGCTCGTGGTCTGCGAATGGCGAAGGCCGAAATATTTCCACCGCTTTCGCTATCAAAGGGTCTCCGCACAAGACTACAAACTTCACGCGCCCAGCACATAAACCTCGAGGCTTCGACAAGGCCAGAGATCCAGATTGGAAACCAGGCTTGAAGTCTGGAGCTGGGAAGAAGACATATGGGGGCCGAGCTGGGAGAAGACTGGGAACACCGCAAACGGCCTCTGGTTTAAAAAATGCTTCTCAACCTGGCGAGATTGCCTTCACGCCTCTTGTTGCACGCATGAGTACCCAGCTTCACAGCAGCCCACAGGTCCAGCAATCACCACTGAAGAAGTACGGGAAGAACCGCGGTCCTTTGCTCGTGGACACGAGCCATATCTCAACCAAAGGCGATCTTCATAAGCTCATTCAAGGGCTATTAGAGGCGTATGCGAACATACTTCAGGCTACTACGATGGGCGATGAGAGGAGATGGCAGGGTACAAGATCGCTCATGGGTGCATGTCTGCGAAGACTACCAGCATACATTGAGTTGGAGGAACACTTTGCAAAGCTCGACAAGGAGGTAGAAGATGATGACAACGACAACGAAAAGGATGTTGGAGCCGAGATCTATGAGCATCTTGAGACCCATTTCGAGCAGCGTCGTGGCCAGGGTTGGAAGCCGTTCAAACAGGTTGTCAGGGCTCATGCAACCGCCCTATTGTGCGATGCTATTGCCCAAGGCGTGCTTGGCTTAGAGAGCCTGTCCATTCTGGTCACTCATTGTCTCCATGTTTCAGCCTGGGATGAGGCAGAGAGGCTGCTTTTATCCTATATTCCCCTCTTCGAGTCTATATCGATGCCTATCAATCTCAAAGCTGATCTATTCGACCCGCAACGGTCAGCTTATCTATCGATCGTCAAAGTGTTTGTGGATCGAAGCAGGCGGCACCGACTCATGTACGACGTGCTTGAACATATGATTGCGCACGAACTTTTACCCCTCGAATGGTTAGCGACTGAATGTATGCGACCGATATGGGATAGGTTGGCTCGAAGTGCATCAGATAATGATCGTCGCACAATTGTACACGCGACCCATTTTTTCGAAACAGTCACGATCGCTGGTATGGGTCTACCTGATGAGCGGCTCCTCACCGACCAATCGATTGGTGGTAACCGAAGCTTCTCTCCATCTTCTAGAACAGAGCTTCGGCTTGCCCTAGATACGACATATTCTAGCCTCGTAACAGTGCTCTGTAGCGTTGCCCTCGTCAACAATAATCGCAACGATGCACACGGCCAAAGCATTGCTCGGGGGACTATGTGGATGCTCAATAATGCAGCTCTGACCATATCTGCTCGCAAGGACATCAAAGCTGAGATAGAAATACTCGGAGCTGATACTGAGGATGTTCAGACATTCGCACAACGAGCAATGTCGGCAATTTTTGCTACGTTTATGGTACAATTGGATGGCTGTCACCACACCAATGGTTTCATACGTTTCAAGACCTCAGACCTGATTGATTCTGTTAATCGACTAGCCTCACAATACCCACTGGCAGATGCCAATATCGCTTCCATTCTGGCAAATTTTTCTGGCTTAATATCCTCAATGGCGCGAGGCACTGGCCGTATTTGGAACGACGATGGCTTCGATCAACTTCAACGCCTAGTCAATGCCCTGATGACACTTTCTGGTTGTCGCTTACCACATAAGCTCTGGACTTTGAAGCGGCTCGCGCTCGAGTCGGCTATCGAATATTCACACGTTACCGGCAAAGCCCAGCATCTAGCCTATGCCCGGGACATCGAGAAAAAGTTGCACACTCAAGGTCAACTCGTCATTATGCCTTCTCCTTCGAAGACCGATAGGCCTTCAAGTAGTGGTGGTTTCAGGTGGGAAGAAGGCATAGGTGAATGGGTAGCTTGCACGCCTTTCGTCAAACAAGACGCACAAAAGATAGTAGGAAAGCCGGTCTCGTCACTCAATCTCTTACCGACACCAGAACCTTCAGATGAAGGAGAGCATAGCTTACAAGACTGCGGACTTGACACCGATACGCATTGGGACACAAGTCACTTTCTTGGTGATAATGATGGTGACGGTGATGACGCAATACCTTTTTCCTCACCGATCAAACAGCTTCCGTGCAGTTCATCCATCACACTGGGAAAACGTTCCCGCACATCGTCCCCAATGGTTGTCATAGCAGCCAAACGAACACGACTAACACCACTTGACATGCCGATTACGTACTATCCTGAATTGCCTGAAGAAAAGGGGTTGCGGTTCAGGCTGCGACAGGCTCGACGCAGTACGGGTGAGATCAAAGCACTCACCTCAAGCTTGCGCACACAGCGGTCAAGAAGTTCATTGGATAGTGGCTTAAGAAACCAAATACGGAAAACATATACAGAACCGGCGCAAGTCTCTGAGGACTCAAGTGAAACGAGTTCTTCTGATGATCAGAGCCTTGCCAATACCTCAGCATCAGGGAATAGCAAGTGTAGTTCGCGTACGCTACACCAACACAGTCCTGAAAAGAAGCACAAAGCGAGGCATCTGTGTCCACAACATGACGATAATATGCACAATTTGGACGAACAAGATGATCTTGGCATAACGCCAGGTCGATCTGAATCACGAAGACGAATACGCAGCAAATTTTCTCGTCGTAATCAAAGAAGGATAACACGGTGGAAAATTAGAACAAGCACAATAAACGATAGTGAGGACGGGAGCGAGGACGAGCTGAGTTTTCATTAGAAATGTAACTTGGACTCTGATCCTTTGCTTCGCTCGGATATTGATATTGGGTGAGGCGGTGATGGGCGCCGATGATTCGAGTTAATTTTGTGAATATGAGATACCCCCAGTGTTGATTATTGGATAGTGCACGACTAAACGAGTTTGATCATTTGACTAGTTATAGCCTTGAGGAAGAATTTGTATATTTTCAGAGGTGCCATAATCGCTTCATGAGATGTTGTATGCACGCTGCTCAGATGGGGGTACTCGCCATCAGGTACTTTTATGAAATGTCAGTGAGCGTAGGTGATTGACGATATTCTTACCTACGACTTGGCCTTTAGCAATTGCGCAGTGAATAGTTAGTTTCATGACAGTATGTACCACAATAAGCAAGTCACAAGTGGTTAGACAAACCTTTGATGTTTCTACTTATAGGAGCTTCATTCACACTAATGAACACTTACTATAAACTTGCACACAACAGGATGGGTGAACTGGTTAGGGCTTCCAACTAGTCGAGTTAGCTTTGTATCAGATCTCTTACTATGAAATGGTCAATCTGACTGGAAGAAATACCTATGCATACCACAGGTTGTGGTAATTAGTGCAGCGGTCATCATGATGTTGACATTTGAGAGTCGAAGAAGGCCAGCTCCAGCAAATTCTCGATAAACCAGTCTACGCAGCACAACCTCTGTGTTCTTATTTTGGGCGTCATTGTGGTGCGACCATGGTGGCTCTGCAGCCTCTGCTTGTCCGACCGCACCACTAACGAATCACGGCGGTTAACTGCCCAATGGCCATTAATACAGGCTGGGGGCCAAATAATTACCATGACGGGCGTAGAGATGCTGTCAGCCTCGCTTCGAAATGTGCTACGCCACTGTTTTGAATGCATGGCACATGTGGATAAAACGTCGGGTTGCTGCACTTTCTCCAAGTACCTAGGTACCTCCTCGCTTGCAACTTCCCGTCTCCTCGAGTCTGATTGAGGCATGGAACAAACCTCCACCTACGATGGGTACCAGCACCCCGGGCCAGATGGTGGACCAGAAGCTCCTCAGCCAGGATCCAAATCCAGGTTCATGCGCAAACCTAGAAGCGCTTCATCTACAAATGTCAGCAAAGGAATGTCCGTTCAGACAGCTGAAGTGACACCAATGCGGAACAACCCAAACGATTTCACGAGAATATTTTCTTGGATACATCGACGGACAGCTTTGACACTCATGATACTATTCTTATTACTGGGTCAGTTCGAACCGTGGGTCAAGAGACTACATTCTAAGTCTGTATAGCTCTAATCTTCGCAATTGGTCACTATGTATTCTTCAACTACCTCAACAACACGAAGACTGATAATCGACACATCCAACAATCGCATATAACGGCAATATCGCTTCTCCTCACTACAGCCTTCAAGGCCTGTATAGTTGCAGCAGTAGGTCTCTCGTTTGCTCAGCACCTATGGCACTGTCTTCGACAAAAGACTTTAGCAATAAGCCGTATCGAACAATTGTTTTGTCTGCGATCTAACCCATTCGAATTGACACGATTGCGCGCGGCGACTGATGTTCCTTTCTTGTTCGCCATGGCAATCCTCGTTTGGCTCATACCAATAGCCGCGATCTACCCTCCTTCGGCACTCACAGTCACCTTCCAGGCGTACTCGGGCACCAGGGATTTTGATTTGCCAACTCTTTTCCCCCAACAGCCTGAATTCAGTAACTATACACTAAACCAAGATGAGGCCCAACTGAGTGTGATTGAGCGCAAGCTCGATGATAACACAGGAGTGCGTCCGGGACAAGCACAAAATGGAAGCATAATAATACGCTATACGTAAGTCACTTCGAAGTGGATCAGCACACAGACACTGATCAACATCAGTCGGCCTACAAGGTCTCTTATAGGGCTAGCCAGATCAGTATTGATCGCAGGAGATATTACAGATTTCAAGGCAACTGCCAGCGAAAACTCATCTTACGCACTACAATTCCGGAGCACTCAATTGACATGTAACAAGGCGATGGTCGACATAAATCAAGTGCCTGGCCTCATTTCAGCGGGAGGGATAACGTCATTTCAGGCACGATGGTCCTCATTTGATGACTCTCCTAAATTCACGATAATGGGATTAGAGACGCTCCGCTACTACCCTTACAGCTTCTTACCTTGGCTCACAGTATCCAATAAGACCACTATCTATGAAGGCAACGCAAGCATGATCACATGTGAACCGGTCTCGGTCTTGTATGATGTCAATATCTCATACGTAAAAGGAAAGCGACAAATTGCATACACAACGCGTGATCAGCGACCTTTCTTACTGAAAGAATCTAAACCATTTCCTTATCAGACAACAGAGATTAATCCGTGGACTGGGGTTCGCAACGATTCAGCTGAATACAAAAACTGGACGGCGGATGTATACACAAAACGGGAAGAATGGAACCAGTGGGCTCTCTTAGACGCCGCGCTGAAAGCTATGGTCAGTCTCGACACAGAAAAAATCTAGTAGATGCTAACTCAGCTTCCTTTGATAGAGGTTTATCTGCGTTGCAAGCGGAGAAAGCGGAAATCGAACGACAGTGAAGTTAAAAAACGGCACTTCCGTGGCAGGCTATGACTGGCGTCCCAGCGGATGTGCCAACGCAGGTACATCTTGATAGACCCCCCAGTAAGATATCTGATACTAATGAAACCTCAACAGGCCAGCTCCGAGACGATCGAGACTTCTGGGGCACAATCTCCTTCCTCGACCTATCAGCCTTCAATCCCCAGCGCCACAACAGCTCGAACAGCAACTTCGAGTACGACCCCCGCAAGTTCGATTTCAGCGAAAAGATGCTGAATGATTACATCTCAAACGTCACCATTTCCGCGCTCAATCTCGGCATCGGCACACGGCTTACACAAGTCAATGTGACGGAATACAAAACCACATACGACTTCTCTGCCCCCCTCAATCTCTGGCTACCGTACTCGCTTTCCCTCCTTTTCGGCACGATTTCCGTGGGCGTGGGAATATGGTCCATGGCGCAGAACGGTGCATCGGCGAGCGACGGTGGATTTTTGCAGATTATGACCTCGACAGTCGGAAGAACTGAGATGGAGGATTTGGCCGTTGCGCATCAGGCAACGATGGATGGAAACAATGTGCCCAAGGAGTTGTTTCGATTAAAAATCAGGTATGGCGAGTTGGTGGATGGGGAAGGGGTGGGGACTGGGTTGGCGGGCTTTGGGACGGTGAATGAGACGAAGAAGCTGAGGAAAGGGTGGAGATCGGGTTTGTCGCCGATATGACAAAGAGGTGGGGCACGGAAGAGGTATTATAATGATGAATTTGAGAAAAAGGCCATTTTGCAATGTATTATAGATTAGGCAAGACTTGGAATTGTCATGACTTGAGAAATCTGTAATTGAACGGGCAAAGTTTTTTGATATATCATACCCCTCCTCTGTCCAATCATATCAACAATCTTCTTATAGCACCATTTCTCCCAATTGTGATTTTCATCAACCCCCCCCCCTTCTCGACCTAGTATCTGTATACCTGGATTTGTTCCATGCTGAGATACGGAGCCGTCTAGCACAAATACTGGCCCAATCAGAGCTGTGAATCCAGGTCAATTGAGCGAGCATGCCCACGTGCCGCTCTCATGGATGTATAATGCCTCATTTCGATATAAGCTCCACTACAGTTTAGTGTACTGAAGGATGCTGTTATCCCAACCATTTCCGACTCGACATCTACGGTTGAGAAATTGACGTAGCCGCTTCCACGTAGCCACTGCATGTATGACAAGGATGCATCGCTCTTTCCAGCGAAATTGCACACCCGTCATTAGTCCAAGAAGAACCATCCGAGTTCTTATATTCCAACTAAAAGACGTTGGATACGCGCAATCAAGCAAGCTCATCTCTTTACCCCCTTCATCTTCTCCAAAACCCTCAACTCTGCATCTCGTTGTAACCGCAACTTTTCCAATTCTTCATCCATCTGCTTATTCTTTTGCACTGCCTTTTCTCTTTCTTGCATCCGCTCATGTATTTCCTCCATCTTTTCCTTCATCACTTGCTCTACCACTCGCTCCAGCTGCCCTGCGTCTTCAACGCCGTGTTCCTCAATGAAGTTGTGCGCAAACTGCTTGACAGTGTTTGGAGACGGAGCAGGGCCCCCAGTGTAGTACCCGTTGATGTTTGTGACAAATAGGCCTGGGATGGGCGAGGGGTGCGTACGTAAAGACGAGTCGAGAGGAATGGGCAGCTGGTCGGCGGATATCACTGGAGAGTCGTGGCTTGGATCTGGAGGAGTGATATTGTCAGGTGGATGGAGAATCAAGTTCATTAGAGAATTTTCAAAAGCTTCGTTATATGGGACTGTGGCGGGCGAAAAGTCGACTGTGGGATTCTGTGGCTCTGTATCTTCTTGGGCGTTTGCTTCTCGCATAGGTGACATGTCTTCGCTGGGTGTTGGCGGCGCATTTGGCATTGGTGTATCCTTTTGGTCCATTTTCTTTTCCTCGGTGCTTTGTGAATACTATATGTTACGCGACGCGACTCAAGGTGGTTCGAATGATTGCGACTGGATTACTGTCTCGAAGTGAATGCTTGGACCAGCTCTGACTAACTACGTAACAACTAACTACCTAGTTGAGAAGAAGCTCGGCCCTCATCGCGTTACCTAACCACTTTCCTCGCTATCACAACCACTTTCCTCACTACCACTTTCCTCACTACCACTTTCTTCACTACCACTTTCTTCACTACAACCATGGCCGACAAACTACGTGCTCAGCAACAGCTCGAAGCGCTCCAGGCGCGATATATTGGTATCGGCAGCGCAGACACCTCCAAGCACGAATGGACCTCCAACGTCGCACGCGACTCGTTAGCGAGTTATATTGGCCACCCGCCACTCCTGCAGTACATGAGCATCGGTTTGGGCCAGCCAAGAGAGAGGACCAGAATGCAGCTATTGGAGCGAATGGTTAGGCCTGTGGGACCGCCGCCTGAGGTAAGCGCCATTGCATACAGCTTGGTGAGAGATAGTTGAGGCTGATACCCAAATAGCCACAGGATTGATCGCCGTGAGTATACACTGACGATACTTGAAACTCACCAAAAATATAACTAAACAAGAGGCGGTCAGAGCATTGGCCTAGACAAGAAGCAAGCATGCGAGCATGCCACTGGGCCAGATTAGCAAAGGAGAGGCACAAAAAGCAGCGACATGAAAATGGGACATGACATCACCCAATGGTCATGTTTGAGGCAAGCATCTTGAAAAGGAGTTGAATCAAGGCGCGTCATGGCACAAATACGAAGGATATACCCATGTCTCTATGCCCTTGATATATATATATATATATATGCAAACACAATTGTGTTCAGACTTTTGCACACACTTGAACGTCCAAAGCTATTCTTGTAGATGTGCTAATCGCTATCACTCGCGCTTCCTGTTGGACCATCGTCATCCTCCTCAATCACATCTCCTCCTGCCTGTATCGCAAACTCGCCTTTCTGTAATATGCTTCTGAGTTCCGTATTCCTCGGGTCCGCCAACTCAAGTGGCTTCAGCTTAGCCTTATTCCGTATTCTCGGGTCACAGCCTGCATCTAGCAGGATCTCGACAATCGGTTGGCCAGTAGAGGCCCATTCCGACTTGTCCAGCGAGTTCACGTAGCGCACAGCTTTGTGAAGCGGTGTATCTTTCTCCATTCGGTCGATTTCATCAATCTCAAGGCCTTCTTGATCCAGCAAAACATCGAGCACCTCGTAACTTCCGTACGTAGCTGCCACATGCAGTATGCCGTTGCCTACACCGTCTCGTGCGTCGTTGAGGATCTTTGCTACCTGCTCAGTTGGTTCTCCACCAGATTTGCTAGCCGAAGAGGCGATGTCTGCTATTGTTTCCTCCAGGAGGTCGGTGTTGTTGCGGCGACATGCTTCAAAGATAAGCTCGCTGGGGGATGCGCCCTCAGAGCATGTTAGTACCTGGAAGAATCTATGTGATTTCTCTGTAGCATACATCCTCGTCCGCCATGCTGATATGTTTTGGGAAAATGCTTTGAGCGGGGTTGCAGCGCGAGATATCTTTAATATGTTGGTACTTGCTGTGAAACTTGATAGTTGTGGTGCGAGTTTGCCCGTAGTAATTTGAAACTAGTCAAAGAGCTATAGAAAGCTTTCTGGATTGAGAAATTCCGAGGTTCTGAAGGGGTGAAAGGGGTTTTAAATTCAGCCAGTGTGAAACGAAGGACTACAAGCGCGCGTCGTCGCCAGAGACTCGTCGCTGGGTGTTGATGTCCCCGCACTTTACTATATCCGTACTAGCGCTAGTTAATTAACTAGCCGATGCTGACTACAAGGTCCCGCCATAACTTTTGAACGAACACACGCGCGACTGGGAACTCTCCAGCTTTTCTCTTTTCCGGGCGCAAACATCACCATGCTGCTCTGTAAGTATAATCTACACACCAATGATCCACCAAAATACTTACTCAGAGCTTAGAAGACTAACATGGTGTCTTACAGTCTGCCCAACATGCAGCAATATGCTGCGCGTCTCTCGAGTTCCACCCGGTGATCCTAGCACGGAAGACTACGTTGGCCAAAACCGCTTCGAATGCCTCACATGCCCCTACCAATTCATCATCAATAAGCGCTACTACGAGCGCAAGTACATGAAGAAGAAGGAAGTCGAGGATATTCTCGGAGGCGCAGGCGCATGGGACAATGTGGACAAGACCAAAGGTATGAAAACGTACCCAAGCTACAAGAGGACTATGAGGCTAACACTTGCATAGTGCAATGCCCCAATGACAAGTGCAGAAACGACGAAGCATATTGGTACCAATTGCAGATTCGTAGTGCTGATGAGCCTATGACTGCTTTCTACAAATGTACGAAGTGTGCAAAGGAATGGCGTGAATAATTCAAGATGGTTGCTTCTGAAGTTGCATTCTCATTGTGGCGTTTGGGGCAGTTGCTGCATTTACATTATACCCTGGCTGACGATTTAAAAATATTGCTGCGCGGCATGGCTCAATTTGTCACGTGCGAGAGGGTGAATCGAGAAGGTGAGGCAGAACTTATGCCAGCAGGCCGAAGCTGCTCTATACAAAACTCCCCCCGTACAATCATGGACCATGGCAATTAATTGAACCTTTACTCTTCTACTTATTGTTATTCCGAAAGTTAGTACAGCCTCATTCCAAGTCACATCTCTACGTCTGAACGTTACGGTAACCATTGACCCTCACTTTTTATTGCCAAAGGCAATGCGCGCATCCCATACCATGTTTATCCCGAAACCGGTTCCAAATATGCCGCATCTCTCCTTCCATGGACGCCCAGAAAGACCCATTTCATCCATTCTATCCCTGTCCATCCCTACCGATTCCAAATAACGGCACCACACTATTATTGCTGGTGCTATGCGTCCTATCCGCCCCTCCTGGTTGCGCATCCATTCTAGGTGTGCCCATTGCAGGCGTGTTATTCGGCCATGCCCACAAAGCATCAAAATCAATTTGCTCATCCAAGCCGCTCTCTTCAGAGTGTAGACTGGGCACGCGCGTGCTTTCGAGTGCAGACAGTTCGAGCAATGCCGAGAGTGAAAGAGGCCTGGATGGCATGGTGAGCGGGTCTGCACTTGTATTGAATACGTCATTTTCCCCAGCAGAAGTAATTGGATTTTGAATGGGCGTGAGGTGCACGGAAAAGTCATGAGATGTTTGTGATGTCTGCTCTGGGTGCGAGGGTAGCTGAGGCTGTTGTTCAAAAGTAGGGGTGGCAGTATTCATCGGTGCAGTTTCCATGCCAGGGTATATGTGTATTGGAACTTGATAAAGGCGTGATGTTGTAGTCGTTAGAATTGCTGCACTAGCCATTCCAGCGACATTGGAGCTTGATTGCGGAGCGTGATTTGCCAATGGAACGCCGTAGAGTTGCGTTGAGATGCTTGGGAGCGTTGAGTTATCTGTTGCGCCCTGTTTGCGTCTATTACGCTGCTCTGTAACAACTTCACGAAAGGCGCTCAGAATGTATACTAATCGACTAGCTTGTTGATCACTTTCGGCACAGTAATTCATGATATTAACCCCGTTGACTATGCAAGTGTCTGAGGCGTCGACACGGTAAAGTCCAGCAAATTCGTTGGCAAGAATGACGAGTGTGGCTGCGAAAAGAAAGTAGATAACAGCTGGGTTACGACGGGAGAGGTAGCCAGCTTCGAAGGCATTTTGAACAAGCAGAATGGTGTGCGTAGAAGCGATAACGCAAGCTTCACTAAATTTCTCCATTCGAAGATAGGGCCTTGGACCCCGAGTCGCAGTTTGGCCAATTTGTCGTTGCGTTTCCAGGTTAAGAATGTACAAAAAGAAGGGGCGCGTTAGCAGTATGATTGAATGGCAATAAAACAAATTAACATGGAGAATGGCAACTCCTTGACTGGGTGAGGCGTTCGCCGCCTGCCGCCAATGCAAGATGGATGGCAGTGCGCGTGGCCACGCCTTGCAAACATCTGCAATCTCTTGAGCCAAACGTGTGCTAATCTTGCGTTGCTGGTACACTTTGCGAAGGATCCGACCAATCACAGAGCAGCTGCGGACAGCTGCCTCAAGAGCGTGTGGCTCTGTCTCGTTGTAATCAGCCATTACGCTAAGGTGAACAGTGAACGTCTGGTCCACATTCTGGAATGCAGGATCGAGCGTGTCCCCAGAACAGTCATCTTCTGAGATGGCAGTAGGACGGCCCATCGAGCAAGACATGAATCGGTCCATGACGAAAATGGAACGCCAGAGATTTCTACGAGAAATCTGCACTTCTGCACCGAAGATGACCATAGTCTCTTCCCGATGCAATCCGAGGGCATGAGCCGACCGTGCTGCCATTCCAAGTAAAGCAAATGCAGCATTGCGCTTCGATTTGGCCAGCATGTAAACAGACATGAGCAAGAGTGCCTGTACAGCCCAGAAATCTTGGTCTTCAAGCCCATTTATTGGATCGTTCAGGCCCTTGGCGTTGAGATAGAATACCTCAGCCCTATCCAGGTGTTCACTGCGAAGCTTATTGACAATAAGTGCCTCGGGACTTCCAGACAGAGGCGTAGCCATAGTAAGGCCAATGGCAAATACGAGATTCAGCAGGCATAGCCAGGGGGTCTCTGTGGAGAGAGGATCGGTGTAACATTTATTGAGGTCATCCATATAGCGATCGCGTTCGAAGATTTGCAGTAGTCCATGGGTGTTGACGAAGAAAGAATCAGCAAGTACACGAGCGGTTTCTAAATCTGGAAGCAGGTGGGTGTGCCGATATCCAGATGGGAGGGAGAATTGACCCTCAACGATCATGTGTCGATTAGGGTCATTGGTGAACTGCGAAGGGCCAGCAACCGTTTCGACCATCATACGTAGAAGTTGAAGGAACGACAACGTGGCTGAGTCGCCAATATATAAAACTCTACCAGTGGGGTCTTGCAGCATTCGACTTTGACTATAAATAACAGCCTCTTCGTCAGGACCGCTGTTGACCGTAGTTCCACGTGAGGGTAAATGGTGATCTCTGTTTGCATAACTAGTTGGTAGCTGCTGCGCAGCATTGCCAGTCAGCTCGATGGTTGGTTGGGGCGCGCCAGCAAATGACTTGAATGATGGCTCTGGATTCAAGTCGGTGAGATGGACTTCTTGGGGAGTAACTACAGGATCATGTGCAATCAATGACCTTCTCCTGGCTGCAGGTGAGGGCGAGGCATGATCAAGGTCATTGCTGGGCACGTCTTCCGTCGATGTATCTTTGACTCTTGGGCTTTCACTGTCATCACCGTCAACTGCTCGCCGCTTTGCAGCTGGTTTACCCTCGCCAGAAGAAGTTGGATCTCGGTCCGCGTATGTGCAGGTAAATTTCCGCTGGTTACTGTAAGTAGGGGTGTCTTGATCAATCATGTTACATTTTAAGCATTGGTTTGTTTCATTATCGGTTTGCGAGTGCCATGCAACCCATTAGATGTATGGCCATTTCCGAGTTTTGTCGGACTAGGAATGATGTATTGATGATAATTACTCGGTACGCAGCCCCAAAATCGGATATGGGGTTTGAGAGTCTTACCTTTTCGCATGTATTGCAAGGGCACAAGCCATTACACTTCAAGATGTTAGCATGGACTGTATAGTACTACATTCGGCCAGATGAAGGACGATCTTGGTGAAGAACTATGCTCACTGAATCTCGATGGATCCAGGGATGCTAGCGCAAGAAATAGCTAAGTAGAGTTGAGGGAACGAGCGGCGCCACATAGTGCCTAGCCAGGCATACTAAGGATACGAGTATGCTAAGGTAAGGATTACATGGGCAACTCGCTGTGACTCGTGAGGCGTTGATGCAAGACGCTGCGTTGGGAAGCATAACGAGGAGGGAATAACCTTCCAGCCAGTCATGCAGAGACACAATAGTTGCAAAGTGACCAGGGAATGTACAAAGGCTGAACAAGAAATCCGTCCACTTGCCTTTTGTTTCCGTCTTTTGCAACTTTCGCATGCTTGGGCAGTACGCTGCCTTCGTTCTGCGCTCTCAACTCAGCAACCAGTACATCCATAGTATCAGACAAGACATCAGACAGGCAATGCGCAGACTGACCAGGCGGGACTTTGGGGCGAGTCATCTGGCCTTGGGTCTGCAGGTACAGCTGTCACGTGCACACACTGCTGCCGGTGACGGATGAATGAGGTGTCGGAAGAAGCACCCAGGACTCAGGAGTCCACGACAATGATGGCTGAGAATGCACAACGTGCCCCATAAAGTCGCATCTTTCTCTCCGGACAAGTTGCGGCGCTAGCTCGACAGTCACGCCCTACTGATGATGATGATGATGATGATGATGATGATGGGTGGGTTGCGAAGGGTGGCTTGATGAAACTGGACCTTGTCGGAGACTTAGTTAGGGTGCCAGTGGACAATGTTCAACACTTCGCGGAGAGAAGTCGGCAATCCGCGACGCCAACATCGGAAGCGTCTACGCACTGCCGAACCCAACGTCACCCTACGGATACCATCCCATCTACATATGTACCATCACGCACAGTTCCAGCCCGTGACGGGCATCCGATCCGCTTTGCCACGGTCCTATTAGTTACAAGATTGTATGCTCAGTATGCAGCTAGCCACTTTGGGCGGCCACCCGTCCACCGTGTCAACTGCACATGAATATGCCCCCGCGGCCCTCTCGTTGTCGTCTCCTCCAGTCTCCCCTTCTCTCTTCCCTCTTCTCTCTTCTCTCTTCCCTCTTCCCTCTTCTCTCTGCTTGTGTCGTAATCTACCACTAGTCATAGCTACCACTGTTCCAACATGGCCCCCTATCTGGGATCTGAAACTGCTCCAAATGACGAGGCTAGCCATGCCAATGCTCTGCTTTCTGGTACCCGTGTAGCTCTTGATCAGCTCTTGTCCAAGGTGAAAGAGAATCTGCCTGTCGAGTGTCTGTCCCACATTGCCAAGCTCAACTTTTCTACTGCCAATACAGGAAGTCCATACTTCCCGAGTCCACTCAAGCAGACTGAGGCCATATCAGCATTAAAAGCCGTCGAAGCGGGCGTTGCTGCCGCCATTGCAGACCTCAAAGATGGCCCAACAGAACGGCATATTAACGTGGATCTTGAGAGGGCTACGGCCTTCCTTTTCTCGACGTATTTAGCCACAGTTGGCGGCATGGACAAGGCACACCCCAAGGTCAAAACATTGCTAAAAGGTATCTGAACTAGCACAGGCCATTCAATACAACATCTCTAATAACATCAGACACCGATCTTCTTCAGGCACAAGCTATACAGTACCGAAGACTTTCGGCCAATTTATACGAAACAAAGAACCCGGGAGAATATTTTCACCTTCATGGCTCACTGGAGGCGACCAAGGCCCTCAATATGGTGGGCCTGGAAGGACATCGGCCAGACCTTACTGATTACCATGAATGCATTAAAGTTATTGAAGATCACGTCAAGCAATATACAGCGGACGAACTTGAGACGATGAATGCCAAGATTAAGCAAGCTGGTGTTACTTGTCTCAAATGGGAAGACTTCAAAGCCACAGAGCACGGGAAGGTTCTACTCGCACAACCACCCTGGAAAGTGGAGTCTCTCGAGACTGAAAGTCCACCAGTTTCCTTTCCGTTCAAGTCCTCACGCGCTCCTAAGCCTCAAATTCTTTCCGGAATCCGGGTTCTTGAGCTTTGCAGAATTATCGCTGGGCCAGCCATGGGTCGTGGGCTTGCCGAATATGGCGCTGAAGTGATCAAAGTAACTTCACCAAACCTCTCTGACGTCCCTTTCTTCCAAGTCGATGCAAACATTGGAAAACACACATCTGATTTGGACCTAAAAACTGAAAAGGACAGAAAGATTTTTGAAGACTTGCTGGCGACTGCCGATGTAGTCTTGGACGGATATAGGCCAGGGAGCTTGAATCGCTTAGGATACGGGCCCCACCAGCTCACGGAGATTGGCAAAAAGCGAGGGCGTGGTTTCGTGTATGTTGCCGAAAATTGTTTCGGTCACGTAGGACCATGGTCGTCGCGACCCGGCTGGCAGCAAATTGCCGACTGCGTCAGTGGTGTTGCCTGGGCGCAAGGGCAGGCTATGGGACTGGATGAACCCGTCGTGCCACCCTTCCCAATGAGCGACTACGGCACAGGTTGCATGGGAACCATTGCCGCTTTGACTGGACTGTACCGACGAGCCAAACAAGGTGGTAGCTACATTGGCACAACGTCGCTGTGTCAGTACGACATCTACCTACTCCAACTAGGCTTGTATGATGACAAGATGATGGCACAACTCAGGCAAGAACACGACGACGAATTCTTCCAGCTCCGCCACCACGATTCGGTGGACGAAGTAGGCAAACGTGCACTTAGGACCATGCGCCGTACACATCCCGAACTCTTCGAGGAACGACACATGCAAGAATGCTTCAGCAAGGGCTTCCATGCTAGCGTGCGCACCATCAGACCAGTAGTCAAGATCGAAGGCACCTGGAACGGCTTCGTACGCAGCTCACGACCAAATGGATACGACCAACCCACATGGGAAAACTGGGAAGTTGACGACGACATGGTGAAAGCATAATACATTAATAATGTTAAAAAACCATTATTCATCTAATAATCCAATCCCAATCCAAAATCCCAATCAACAAACGCATCAAAACACACTCACATGCCTTTCCCTTTACCCATGTCTTTTTCCGCAAAGCAATCCCCAGAATCGAAAGCTACACGTCCGATTGTCACACCACTATTTGGTGCGTCTTCCGATGCCCGTGTCCCACGGGACGGGCTCGCGTCACTTTGGGCGCCGTCTGTTGTTGACCCGCACAGCCCTCATCCGATGCCATGTGGGTCCAGTAGTTAGATGGCTTGCTGCTTGATCGAGTAATATTATGTAGCGAATAGGTATTCTCCGTACGTTGATTAGGTGTTATCTACCCCTCTGATTATGAATAGCGGTGAGATCTGGTACGGGCTATTATTGGCTGGTTCTAGCTAATATTGTTGTACTCTTTTGTGTGTGTGTGTGTGTGTGTCTGTGTGTATATCTGTTCGATAGGAGAATCTTTAGGGGTTTTTAGTTATAAGAAACAACTGCCGAAAGTTTGTTTACAAAGTCTTTTTTTTTGGTATTCAACGCTTAAGGTTTTTGTGGGGAGATTTGGAGTTTCTGTATAATATGAATTGGCGAGGATGGAATCTAGGTGATGTGTGATCCATGTATAGTTAACGGAGTAATTATCCCATGGAATACCTAGGCAGAGTCAAATCTTGCATCGGGATATGTCGTTGCAAATGAGTCTCAACTTAGTTGTGTTGGGGAATGTGCCGAGGTAGTGCTGGCGAAGATAGGTTGATAATGCCTATGTAGAAGCTTATCGGCTTTGTGACTACATTCTTCAGGGCTAGAAGGGTGCTCCATTGTCTAGTTTGATGACCAATGTTTACATTGGTGAAGGGATATTTTGAAGCGAGGCATGCTCGTCGTGAAGAAGAATACTCCATAATCTAACGAATGGTGGAATGCCAAAAGGTTGCGAACCAATCATTCTTTCTATAGTAATCATTGTATGGTTTATATCTAAGGTATCAAAACGCTCCTCTACACCATCTATGTTTAGTTATATGCTCGTTCCGAATTCGTGCGTCATCTCCCCGCCCGTCCCTCACTCTTTTCCAGCAGCTCGATCATCCACTGTGCTACCTTCTCGCTCTCCTCTGGTAACACCGGATAAACATGCCCGCTATCAAACTCCAGGACCTCACTCGTCCCTTTCTGAAGTACATAATGTTTCTCGATCAATGCCTGACCAGCCCAATTCCACTCATCCTTCTTGCCCATGACAAGCAAGGATGGAACCTCAATCTTCTTCACCATAATGCTCTTCTGCTCCTCTGGCGACAGCGATGAATCAGAAAGTGCTTTAGCAATGCTATGCGGGACGATTGGCGGTGGATAACTAGGGCAGACGCTCAAGCCAAACTCAAAATCACACCAGTCCTCGCCTTGCATTCCCAGCGCTCGACGGATTTCACATGCTTGCAATAGTCCCGCGACCACTCTCGTCCCTTGGGAAAATCCAATGAGGCCTACGACTCGGCTGCCAGAGTTGCGGGCGCGCTGCACGGCTTCGCGCACAACTTCTTCAACTTCAGGCGCCATGACGTTGGATGACAAACCTTGGCGCATGGCTTCAATGGTGACTTTTTGTGTGGGCGGAAGCCAGCGCTTAAATGGGCCGCAGCCTTCGAAGAATGGCAGAATACCGGGGCCAGCGGGCGATGAAAAAGGTGCTGATTATACTAAGCTTGAGATCTTATTTGAGAAGGAAAAAAGATTTAGCAACTACCTTCGAGACTTTCGACTTCAAAGTGAGGTCTTAAAACGCGCATGAGGCGGGCAAGCTGCACATTATGACACATGGCGTTGCTTCCTGAGCCGTGGAACGCGAGTAAGGTAGGTTTAGAGCTACCTGGGTTTTGGGATGCATTGTTTGAGGTCGCATACGTGGTGTTCTCGTCTTGTGCAGCCATGGCGAATGGATTATATGAAGTGGCGTTGTAGTGTTAAGAGTGATGTTCAAATTCACCCCGCAGCACCTGAACATATAATAGTTATTCACTAGTTAGTTCTTAGAGTTTAGAAGGGATATTAGTATGTGTGATCATTTGAACGAACCCTACCTTTTTGTGGTTTTAGTTTGTATGGAAAATAACCTGGTTAGGTCCTATTGCCGTTTCGTTAAATGAAATATAGATTTTCGTTTGGTTTATCGACACATTCTTTTGACGACAATGCTACTGAACTTGAAAGATTGTGCAGGCTGTATAGGCCACATTTCATCCAGGATTAAGTATACGAGCCAGCACTTTGACTGGAAAGCCGAGGAGGTAGTGATGCTCGGATTGGTCATTTTTCTATGCATAGGACTTCGCAATGCACGAATATCTGTCAACAATAGTTGCATTTATGATCAATCGCTATGGAGATATCGCTAGAAAACAACATGGTGGCATGTATGCATAAATGACATAAAAAGGAGCATATCGAAGTTGGCAAGACTGGCTAACTAGACAGCGATATTCGTGTTCCTGACCTCGATATGCTGCTACCATCGCTCGGATCCCTACTCTTCTTACTCTTCCCTGAGCTAATACTGGCCCTGGGGCTGGCCCTGGTCATAGACTTGATATCTTCCTCTTTGACGATTCGCAGTATAGCTCTGCCTGTGTCCGTTTTGCCCAACCTAGCTACAATTGCAGTGTTCTCTTTTTGCAGCGCACCAATTTGTTCCTTGAGCAATTTATTTTCTTCTTCGAGAACACTGGCCCGCTGCTCATGTTCATTTCGCTCATTTTGAAGTTTGATAATCTGATTTGTATCGGCTTCTTTCTGTTGACGACAAAGTAAATTCTTCGTCTCCTTGATTCGACGTTTCTCGAGCTTGTGCATCTGCTTATGAAACGTGTCTTCTCGCTTCTTACGCTCTATTCTGTGCTTCTGGGCTGCCTTCTCAGCTTGCTTTTCTGTCAAGAAGTTTCTACTGTCATACTTTTTGTCTTGACTTGCAAGAGTATGATCGAGATGAAATTGTATCCTCTGTCTTTTTTCATCAAGCTTCTGCATTTGGCGTTCATAGAGGCTGTCACCTTGCACCATGGGAAGAGAGGTCTGCGAATATATTGAAGGGGTCGGAACTCTGTTGTCTATTGCAAGTCGGTCCGAGGCAGTTCTGAATTGCTCAGCAGAAGCGAACGAGTCTATCGAAGAAGATGTCGAGGAAGAGCTGCTCGAGGATGTGGGATGAAGTGGATTGAGTGCATTTGGAATGTAATCCTCGACCGTGGTTCTCAGCTGGCTGATCAATCCTTCTGAAGCATTATTTTCTTCCACATTGGCTTGATGTGACAGTCGCCGGTTACTGGGCGACGGACGGTCGGCGATACTCGTTCCTACCCCTGCAGTGATGCCATTCGATTCCACTCTTGAAAGCTTACGCTCCCCATCTTCGCCGGGTACTTGCAGTTCACCTGTTTTTGATGTATCGTCACCCTTCGCCTCGCCTGCATTGTTTGTGACGCTCCTTGCGCAGGCCCAGTCTAGGAATTTGATCGCATCCTGTACTATACTGCTGGGCACGTTTCTTTCAACCATGAAACGTGGAATACCGCCTCCTGGATCACTCCGGGTCACCATAATCCACTCTACTGGATTACTCTCTGGATCATCGTTGGTACCACTGGCAGTCGATAAGGGGATCTCCCTGATCATTTCAATGGACTCGTAGTAGCCTCGTACCATGCCGTTGCGAGGTGGCGCTTCTGGGTGAGCGACTGGTATTGACACGACCATCAAGTGTCGTGGAATAGCGTCGCCGACTTTGGAAGCATCCGTTAGGCAGTTCTCAGAGGTTATGAGCAGTGTAATGAATTCGCGTGGTGAAGTTGGGCCCGGGAATTGTGCAGATAATTGGTAGACTGGAATTTGTTAGCTTGTCCATTATTACACTTCTCGTGGTCTCCACTACGTTGCACTTACCCTCAAGCTTGCCTAGGCCGTCGACTGACAATTCCTCCAACCTCTGGTCACCTCCAATGCCTCGTACATTACCTTCGCCAGGCCCACCTTGGACCTCGAGGCTCTCGGGGAATTCTCTCAGCATGGATTGCTTCCAATTCTCAAAACCCAGACCCTCGGTGATAGCCGACCGCGCAAACCACGCGCCGTGCTTGTCATGTCCTGCCATCTTGAATACACTCATGCCAGTGGCGGCATCTTGGGCGCCGAGTCTGAGTGGTTTGCCCCATAGCTTCTGCAATGCCCGCTGATTCATGTTTGGTTTTGGTCGTCTTACGTCTGAGATGGTAAGATCTTTAGCATTGACTGCGGGTTGTGGTTTTTTTCGTGTGCGTTGAGCAGACGGGTAAGGGGTGCCGTCTGGTGGAGGAGGAACTGAGTTCGCTATGCATTCTGCTTTGGCGAGGATGTCTGGCAGGAACGAGTCCAGACGGTCTGTTGGCACGTCGTCAAAGTCCTTGGGGCGCAGACATGCCAGTGCCTCGTGCAGTGCGGCGGCCATGGAGAACACAGCTTCGCGCCTTTTCCGTGCCAGAGCGAGGTGCTTGACGGAAGCAACGAGGCGTGGTTGCAGAATGCCCGGGTTACAACTTACGGCGTTGGAAGCGTTCCGCTGCACCCGTGAAGGAGGCTAGTGGTCCAGTCTGGTGACGACTGATGAAATAACCACGACAAAATTCAAGCGCGATGGTGTTTGGGCGGCGCTGAACAACAAAGGGACACAAAGGGACGATATGAGCAGCGTTGTGGCTTGTTGATGCCGCCGCGAGGCTGACATTGCAATTGGGCGGTGATAATAGTTAAGGGCGTGCTGCTTCAAGGTTTGTTGCTGATGTGCACAGTGCGACGTCATCCCTCATCCCCGGAAGGTCGGCTTTGACAAACTAATTAATTAACGGCACAAGTCCACAACCATTGGGTTTTCATTCGGCCGAACACTTCACTCCGGGACAGGCTCTACAGCTAACCGTTCATCTTGCTTATCAGCAACATGCTCAAAGACCACAAGGGTATCTACGAAGATCTCTTCACAACAATCTCCCACTCCCTACACTGAAACATAACATATCCCTCAACCAGATTACCTACCTATACAAGAACGTACAGAGCGCACATCTATGATAGCTGTTAGCGTCCAAGAAGCCAACAAAAAAAGTCCAATATGACAGAGTTAACTGACCATGCTGAGCCCCAAAATCATGCTGCACCAGAACAAGACATTATTCAACAACGTTCGCCCTCGAATCCACTTGCTTCTCTGTATTACCACTATTGGCATTTGTAACATCATTGCGAAGAAGCCGTAGCCACGAAACTTCCTGGTAATACAACCCATCACCAACTCGTGAGCTAATGCCGAGATGAGAAATGTAATGGCTGTAGCAACCGGGCGCGACATGTGGTTCTTGCTGGCCGAGTAGACGTGGCGACGGAAGAAATGGTGCACTGGCTTGTTCCACTCGCGCGAGAACTCGAGCCAGTCGCAGCTATTCCACCAGTCTGCATAAAACTGGCGGTCTGCAAAGCCTGCTCGATTCTGTCAGTGCAAGCAGCCACAACGAAATGACCTGGTGGCACCTACGGGTGAGTTCTGCAAACGCGCCAAGCACATACTCGAAGATGACCAAAAAAACCAACAAGAATGTAATCATAAAAGGAAAAAGGAGCCGGCCTATGGTTTCGCCCAAAATCAATGCAAAATCCAGCGCGCTATCCGAGTGAAGGAGTCGAGCTGCGGACAATTCTAGCACTGGCAGAATAAACTCGTCCGTGGTGATGATCATGAGGAAGATGCACCCAAATACCGCTAGGGTCTTGTAGAAGACTTCTGACCATCGAATGTGCAATGTGCGTGGATATTCAAGTTCATAGCACAGCGTTGGGCAGAAAAGAAAGTCGGCGTAGTTGTAGACTGTGAGATTATCGGGATAGGAAACGTGGCCCAGCGGCGACGCCAGCTCGAAAGCCAAATCCTCTCGTAATTGTCGCACATACTCGGCATTCGCATCTCTGGGCTCTTGTTGCGTAGGGGATTGAGCAATCTCGTGTAGACGGGTCTCCGGCTTGGGATATCGCACAGCTGCTGCTTTGCTGGCCTTGTCAGGAGTATCGAGTTCGTTCAGACGGCGCAACGTCTCGCTCAAGTGGCCGTTATAGAAGCTGGGATAAATTAGTCGAAATGTTCAGGCAAGACAATCTGACCAGACCTACGCATAGGAGTGCATCTTCATAAAGATTGCAAGCAAGTGCAGCGTGAAAAACACCTGAGCAGTCCAACTCCAATCACGTATGAATGGGTATGTAGTCCAAAAAGCCAGCCAAAGTGCTTGGTATATGCTTTGTATAGCCATACCAAGCGAGCCCCATCGTAGCACGCCTCCGCCCAGAAAAAGCCTCTGGAGTGGCAAGGCAAGCATGGTACTTCCCACCATTGCCCCATCCACAAGGCCTAGCTCCCACACCTTCTCTTTGAATAGGCCCCATTGTTTCATTTGTAGAGGATAGCCAGTCTCGGTCAGGTTGCGAAGCATGGTGGTAATGACCATAATGGCTAGTCCTATCCAAAACAGGACGAAGAAGCCTCGAAAGTCATGGTAGTCGCTATCAGGGTCAAAGTGGGATACTCGATCTACGTATTCGATGCTGGGAAACATGCGCTGCTTGCGCTGAGCGCGTATCTGCCGCCGTGCCGAAGACGACGCCTGTACTGACGGCGGCGCATCTGCGGGTATGGGTGTTGTTCTGCCACTATCAAAAGTAAAAGTCAGGGGCAGCATCAGCGTCTATCGAGGACTGGGAATACCTTGAGGCGCCAGATCCAGGCTGTTTGAGTGTCCCATCCTTGTTGAATGTCTCCTCGCTCAAATGTGGTTTTAGCAGGTCGATTCTCGTAGGTTTGCGCGGCCGAGGCGAGTGATATATTGCTGGCCTGTTGTGGGCTTTTGTGTCGATTGAAGAAGACTCGGCCATTATGAGTAAAAGGGGGCGGGCATGCTGGAGTTGCGCACTTGTGATGGTGGCAGGAGAAGCGCTTATGAACGGATGCCGTCAGCCCAGACTTGAGGATCTGCGACTTGTAGTTATGAGCTGTTAAGTGTTAACTAGGTACCTAGGAGCTGTCAGAGCTTGGAAGAGGCAATGAAGCCGTGCACTATGCAATGTTAACTAGTTGAAATGCCAACACAAGATCAGAAATGGGCAAGATGGTAGGAAGGAGTTCAAAAAAGAGTTATGTTTGCAGAGTATATATACAAGCCCTATAGAAGCCCGCCAGCTACATAGCCATCATCTGACATGATGCGTGAATCGGGGAGTTGACTGTCGCGCACGTTGACGATTACATCAGCGGTAACTAATGGCATGTAGTTATCTCTGCGCTTATGTAAGCCGACTAGTCAACTAACTAACCTTGTGCAGTAACTAGTTAGTTACGCGAGCCCCAAGCCAAGCCCATGTCCGACCAGCTAACTAATACTTACCTACTGGCACTGCTTCGACGCTGGGAATATCAATAGACAGCCCAAAGCGAGAGTGCCGATTTCACCACACGCCCCACCCCATAAAAGAGTCTTTCAAGACATCTGCTACTGCCCTGGACATTCCTCGGCCATCATTCGCTCCATCGCCGAAGCGCCGCCCCAGTGGGGGTCCTTGAGGCCACCGCAATGACTTCGTGTACGCCAAGCCCTCGCCGGCCGGACAGCTCCATTCTCTCGAATCATGCTGAAGCCTTTTAGTGAAGCAGTTCATTCGAAATGTGCGCGCCGCAAAAACAATCGCCGACGAACGGGCAGTGGTGCAAAAGGAGAGTGCTGCCATTCGTGCCAGCTTTAGGGAAGAAAGCCACGACTCGAATGTGAGGTGTGTTGCGGTGTCTCAGCTGTAGGGGCATACACTCACACAGTAGCAGGAGAAATAATGTGGCGAAGCTGTTGTATCTCTTCACCCTCGGGGAGAGGACTCACTTTGGACAAATCGAATGCTTGAAGCTCTTGGCTTCTCCTCGCTTTGCGGACAAGCGATTGGGCTATCTTGGGACCATGTTGCTATTGGACGAGAACCAAGAAGTCCTGACCTTGGTCACCAACTCTCTGAAAAAGTACGAGGTGCAATACTATCAGACCCCTTTGTGCTAATTACCCTCAGCGACTTGAACCACCCTAACCAGTACATTGTGGGTCTGGCCCTGTGTACTCTTGGAAACATTGCGTCGGTCGAGATGGCCCGAGACCTGTTCCCTGAAGTCGAGACGATAATATCGAGTGCGAACCCATATATTCGCCGAAAAGCTGCCCTTTGCGCTATGAGGATATGTCGAAAGGTGCCTGATTTGCAGGAGCATTTCCTGGATAAGTCCAAGTTACTGCTGCAAGATCGTAATCATGGCGTTCTACTCTGTGGCATCACACTTGTCGCAAATCTATGCGAAGTAGACGAAGCCGAGGATGACGAAAATGGCGTAAGAGACATGTTCAAGCCGGTGGTGCCTAGCCTGGTCAAGATCCTAAAGGGACTTTCGTCGTCGGGATATGCACCCGAGCATGATGTAACAGGCATCACAGATCCCTTCCTACAGTGCAAGATTCTGCAATTGCTCCGAGTACTTGCTCGTGGTGACGCGTCGGTGAGCGAGCAGATTAATGACATCCTGGCACAGGTATGTCATCTTGCAACGAGCATAAGGCCACATGTTAACAAGCACAGGTTGCTACGAATACTGATCCGACAAAAAATGTTGGAAACTCAATCTTGTACGAGGCAGTGCTCACTATTCTCGACATTGAAGCCGACTCTGGTCTCCGCGTACTCGGCGTCAATATTCTGGGAAAGTTCTTATCGAACAGGGACAATAACATCAGATATGTCGCGCTTAATACTCTGATCAAGGTTGTTGCCGTGGAGCCCAATGCTGTCCAGAGACATCGAAACACTATCCTTGACTGCCTGAGAGACCCTGATATCAGTATCCGACGAAGAGCACTCGATCTTAGTTTCACTTTGATCAATGAGAGTAACGTAAGGGTGCTAATCAGAGAATTACTTGCATTCCTCGAAGTCGCCGACAACGAATTCAAGCCTGTAATGACCTCGCAGATTGGTATTGCAGCAGACCGGTTCGCACCGAACAAAAGGTGGCATGTCGACACAATGTTGCGTGTCTTGAAGCTGGTAAGCGCGGCACTGGCATCCTGTTTCTTGTTACTTATAAAAATCAACAGGCTGGAAACTACCTCAAAGAGCAAATCTTGTCATCCTTCGTTCGATTGATTGCCACTACTCCGGACCTTCAAACCTACTCGGTACAGAAACTCTATGCAGCATTGAAAGATGATATCACTCAAGAGGGCTTGACCTTGGCTGGCTCCTGGGTCATTGGAGAGTATGGTGACGCGCTGCTTAGAGGCGGGCAGTACGAAGAGGAAGAGCTCGTAAAAGAGGTCAAAGAAAGCGATATGGTTGATCTTTTCGAAACCATTCTGAACAGCAGCTACGCCGGTCTGATCGTTCAACAGTACATTGTAACCGCTTCGATGAAACTCACTACGCGCTTAAGCGACCCTGCACAAATCGAGCGCCTGCGAAGATTGCTGCAACGATACAGCACTAACCTTGACGTCGAGACTCAACAACGAACTGTTGAATATGGGAATTTGTTCAGTCACGACCAAATTAGAAGAGGCGTGCTGGAGAAGATGCCCCCACCAGAAATTCGTGAAGAACAGCGAGTTCTTGGGGAAGCCACGAAAAAGCGACAGTCAAGAATCCTGAAGAAGAAACCTGTACAGGCAGCCACGGAGGACCTACTTCTAGACCTTATGGGAGATTCGGGCCCTGCAGCAGATACTAACGGTACAATCAACGGTGCCCAACATAGTCAAGATCTCCTTGCGGATATCCTTGGAGGCGGTCCATCAACTTCGTCACCACCACCACAATCTTCGTCTCCTGCGCCACAGCAATCCAACGTTGCGAGCATCATGGACCTCTTCAATGCTGGATCTTCGGATTCCCCAGCCCCTACACAGTCTCGACCACCTCCGCAAGCGGCATCTACAGATCTCCTGGGCGATATGTCATCACAATCACCTCAAACTTCCACAGCTACAGCTGCCTCGGGACCGCCTGTACATGCAGTATATCACAAAAACGACCTTCAGGTTGTGTTTCAGATGAAGCGAGACGCCAATGCTATCCAAGTTCTTGCTCGATTCAGAAATACAGGAAGCCTCAGTCAATTATCAAGTGTCAATCTCCAAGCTGCGGTGCCGAAAAGCCAGAAGCTTCAGTTACAACCGATCAGCACGACTGACTTGGCTGCTGGCCAGGAAGCGACACAACAAATGAGGGTCACATCGGTCAATGGCGTGAGTTGATGTTTGTCTTCGTCCGCTTCATGATACTAACAAGTATGCAGCCTCCACCAGCCAGGTTACGGTTGAGATTGAAGATTAGTTTCGTTGCAGGAGGTAGCCCAGTAACCGAGCAAGTGGACTGGTCCGAGCCAACAGGTTAGATCAAGTCACCCTGTGCATTTAGCGTTGCAACATGGAGAATGCTGGGCATCACGCAGACAGACAATGAATTCAGCGAGCGGTGCATCCGTAAGCACAAATTTCCGAATACTACTATTCCAATATGCTTCTTGTGCTCTATTCTCGGCAATCCGCATATCCGGGAGGGGCCGCCCCCCAGAATGATCAGACGAAACCACAAGTTTGCGCAACTAATAATAGGCGTCTCCTGTTCATCATTACCTCGTGCACGACTGTACGTACTTCATAGTACATAGATATGTGCAATGTGCATTGTGGACGCCATGGCCTGCAGCGGCCAGCCTGCAGTATGCCCATCCCATCTCCACTCTATCGATACCAAGCGCCGCATTGTCAAGTTAAAGTATACTACTCCGTACTCCGTACTCCGTACAAGACACCATTTTGTCATAACAAGAGCTTCACTGGTCAACCACGTTCTGAGTGTGTGCCATGGGAACTAATGTGGTGTTCCCATCTCCGTCTCTTACAAGAAAGTGACCTTGTCATGCGCCACCTGTACCGTCTGCAGTTGTCTCAGCGGGCTCAGACGTTTTCCAAGAAGGACTTAGTACTTATATAGTAAGGCTTATATCAAATTAGGTATAGCTTAATTTTACCCCTGTTTGCCGCTCGTCCTTCTTGGCTCAAAAATAGTGTTTCCTTAAAGCCTTACTATAATAAGTATAGTAAATATAGTCTAGTCTATAATAAGCATAGTAAAATAAAGCCTAGTCTCTATAATAATCTACTATGTATAATAATAAGCGTAGCGCTACCTTGCCAAAGCCCCTTCTGTTTGAGCTCGCTGAGATAAGTCTGCAGTGCAATTCAAAGCAAGTCGCAGCTTGAAGCGTTGCCAACCAGATGATCTCAGCAAGGACCCCAAGGCGGATAGGCTATTGACGATCGGTCATACAGCAGTCCTTTCGGCGAGTTCGAACTTCGACCTGCCTGTTGGGGGTCAAGACAGGTCACCCGGTAGTAAACAGTCTCGGTACCAAGTATACATAACGGCATCGTGCGCCCCATGAATTGTTGCCGTCGTTGACTTTCTTTCCAAAGTACACAGAGCCTTGAACTTTGCCGCCTTTCCTTGTCTTCACTTTGTGCGCCTGTCATGGGTAGATTTTCTTATTGGGCTGCTGTGGCAGCTGTCGCTTTACCTTGTACTTCGGCCCTGCCTCGTAATGTACCTGTGGATCTACTTCTTCAAAGCAATGCGAGAAGACAGTACAAGGCGCCAACAGATCGGGCACAGGCTGTGGCCGACACGTTCAAATTGAGTTGGGAAGGTTACTACAAATATGCGTTTCCAAACGATGAGCTAAAGCCGGTCACGAACGGCTTCAGCAATTCCAGGTATGTCATACACACTAATTAGCTTTCGATTTTTTTTGTTCGAATTTGCTTGTTTATCTTGTAGCCTCTTTAAAACATGTCTGGAGTACTACTTAAATTGGCGAACTCCAAATAACCATTTGCAGGAACGGTTGGGGCGCTTCCGCCGCCGACGCTTTGTCAACCGCTCTAGTGATGGGTGAGAAAGATATCGTAAATCAAATCCTGGACCATATCCCTACAATCAACTGGTCAAAAACGGCAGATGATGTGTCCCTCTTCGAAACGACGATTCGCTACCTAGGAGGCATGCTGTCTGGTTACGACTTCTTGACTGGGCCCCTGGCTGATTTGGCGGACAAGAAGGAAAATGTCGACGCACTATTGGCCCAAGCCGTTAACCTTGCCAACAACCTCAGCTATGCTTTTGAGACACCGACAGGTATCCCGTACAATGGCTTGATCTTCAGCAATAAAAGTCACACGAGAGAAAACAATGGTCTTGCAACGACCGGCACCCTGATCCTCGAATGGGTACGACTGGCTGATCTCTCTGGAAACAAGACATATGCAACACTCGTCGAGAAGGCAGAACAGTATCTTTTGAATCCATCTCCACCTTCGTCCGAACCCTTCCCAGGCCTCCTTGGTATGGACATCTCTCCTGTGACTGGCCAGTTCCAAGACGCAAGGGGCGGCTGGATCGGAGGTGCAGATTCCTTCTACGAGTATCTGATCAAGATGTGGGTCTACGATCCCGACCGTTACTCCCAACTCAAGGACCGTTGGATCGTAGCCGCCGACTCCACCATGAAATACCTTACCTCCCACCCCAAACCACGTCCAGACCTAACCTTTGTCGCTGCCTATAATGGCTCCAAGCTGGACCTCACTTCCCAGCACTTGGCCTGTTTTGATGGAGGCAATTTCATCCTTGCAGGACAAGTCCTCAATGAGAAAAAATACATTGACTATGGCCTCGAATTGGTCAATGGGTGCCATGATACGTACATAAGTACCGCAACCCGGATTGGGCCTGAAATCTTCCGCTGGGACCCTGCGCGCTTGCCTGCCGACCAGTCTGGCTTCTTCAATTGTACGGGATTCTACATTACAAATCCCACGTATGATTTGCGCCCAGAGGTGATTGAGTCGTATTACTATGCCTATCGCGCAACCAAGGATACCAAATACCAAGACTGGGCGTGGGATGCGTTTGTGGCCATCAATTCGACCACACACGTCGGATCAGGCTTTTCGAGTATTCGTAACGTCAATGTCGCGGGCGGAGGAGGCTTTGAGGATTTCCAGGAGAGCTTTTGGTTCGCAGAGGTGTTGAAGTATAGTTATTTGATTCAGGCGCCTGATGCTGAGTGGCAAATTGGTGGAGGGGGAAGGGACGAATGGGTCTTCAATACTGAAGCGCATCCTGTCAAGGTCTTTGATGGAGCGAAGTAGCTATGGTGCTAGGAGGATACACGTGACGTAATTAAGTACTTATCGAAGTAGAGATGTACTCCCAAGGGGGATATCTCGGAAAGTCTATATTTGCAGACAATATTTACAAGGCCATGGGTATCTAGTGCATATTTTGTGGGCCACGTGCAGTACTGGAGTTATTCAAAAAATCCTCCATCACTCTCTTCATCTTCTTGTACATCTTGGTGACTGGGATTTTCCAATCTCTGTGCCTGCGCTTTGTTTTTCTTCTCCCAATTATCCTTTTTGAGTTGCTGGTCCTTGGTAACTTTGTTCTTCTGCAATGGTGCCGCGGGTATGGCGTCCTTGCTATTCCTTAGCGCACCCAATGCTTTTTCTTCCATTGCACGCTCCACAGTCCTCCACATGGCGACGTCGCCTTTCGGGCCGTCTGTTTCATGATTTCTACTCTTGCTGTCCGCTTCTGCCTCGTCGTCTGTAGGGCCATCTTTTTGTTTCTTCGACTTTGGATATAACGATGAGTAGGGTTTCATGAGAGGATAATATATGGCATAATTGACATCGACCTCGGCATTGTGGATTTTCTCCTGCCAAATCGCCTTCTGAGGCGAATCCTCAAGATTCGATGCTTCTTTCTTCAATCGTTTATATATGCGTGTTGCCTTTTGTCGATCTGTTAAGCATTAGCCTTGGGACTCGCAGGAGTGTATAGAGGCCTTCAAAACCTACCAAAAAAACGAACTTGATGATACTTCCCAATCATCTTCTTCCTGTATTCTGCCTCTCGGCTTGCGCTCAGCTTCTCAGCCAGTTCGTGCTCGGCGGCTTCTAGTTCTCGCTCTCTTTCTTGACGAGCACCAGCAGACATCTTGTGCTTTGGGACATTGTCAACGTGTGCGAGCAGTCTCTTCAAATCTCGTATGCGGCTTTTAAGAGCGTTTGTGCTGCGTGTGGTCTCGTCATGGTCGCTGGAAACATTCGGTCGTCGCCTGCGATGCTGCGACTGGTAGGTTTTGTCTGGTCCGAAGGCACGTGGCTTTTTGAAAGACTGGGAGGCAGCGGCAGGATCTCCAAGCAGTTCGGAGTGTTTGCGCTTTTGCGACATGGTGTTGCGGCGTGGAAGAGCTGGACTTGTACGAAGTATTATGAAGAGAAAGCCAAAGTCTCGATCGAGTTGAGCTTTGGAAGTTTAAGTGGGGCTGTCTTGGCGCGCATTGAGATCGCATCCTATCCATCGCCATGGCCCATGTCACGAGCTAATATCTCGCTCCTATGTTACGCCGTACCAACTATCAATTGGCGAGCACAATGTTCCTGTTGGCCTTGGGCAATATACCGAATTCCGCGCTACTGAATGCTGGATGAAACTCCACCCGGTACCTCTCTGGACAGGATCCTTCATGATTGATCAGTAACATGGAAGCTGCGATAAGATGGTCGCCACACTCGACCCAAGCTGATCCGCGATTCCTCATTATTGATGTTGCAGGGAACAGACTGCGGCTCTGTCAGATCAACAATATTAATAAGAACAAAGTCAGCTATAAACCAATATGCATTCGCGACAAACTTCCCAATTACACCGCTTTCGACTGGTCTAAGAAAGATGCCGGGATCGTAGGAATAGGCTCAGCAACTGGAGAGGCGGTGCTTGTCACCTTGGACCCAGACAAGCCCGATCAGGATCTTCACCATTCATTTCCTATCAGGCACCAAAGGAAGTGCAATTCGATTGCTTTCAGCAGCAAGAATCTCCTTGCTACGGGGTTGGATCGAGTCAGAAACGATGTGTGCTTGAATATCTATGACTTGAATGACACTCGGTTCACAAACAAAGAGGAGCCATACAAGAAATTGGCGAGCTCAGAGGCCATTTCGAGCATCAAATTCTTCAACGGACAGCCGGACACTCTTGTTGCGGGAGTATCACGCCAGTATGTGCGAATATATGACCTCAGAGGTGAATTATTCACTGTTACATTGTTGAGGCACTGTTTTCTAACCTGATTCAGATTGGAATAGCTCTGGTATTGCACAATTTCAGTCTCGTCAGGTACACAACATTGCTATAGATCCCATGGATGAAAACTACTTCCTCTCAGCTGGTACTACAGGCGATCCTGTTGTGACTGTTTGGGACCAACGTTTCGTTAAACAACGTACCAATTCCAACGACGTTGCAAATACCGGCTCGGTGCTTGAATTTAGGCCTATTGTTGACAATAGTCAAACAGCAAGCATATGGAGTCTGCGCTACTCTGGTACCAAAAGAGGAACATTCGGTGTACTTGCAAACACAGGCGAGTTCAAGATCATTGAGCTTGCTCAGCACAGCCACCACGCAAATGCAAGCGCAAAGTCTCCTCATGGTACAGCATGGTCATCACAATACTATACAAAGTCTTCACACTATCTACGCTATCCTTGGCATGACCAAGAACATCGTCTAAAAGAAAAAGAGCGTGTTGTGGCATACGACTTCATGACCACTGGCAATCCATTGAGCGGACAATGTGCACTATCTTTGCTTCCAAATCGGGAGGTAGAGGTGCTCAGAGTGCCACAGCCTGCACCCAAGATTAATGTTAGTGCTCTCGAAGAGATATACAAAGATCGAGAATGCATTGCACGGCCGACACCCAGCCGTGGAGCAGTGGCCGAGGACCTCATTGAAGCCCAGAACAAAGCCCTCAGCGAGAAATATGGGTACGTAAATGGGTCTGGAAACAATCTCTCTGGGAGCATGAGCCGACTCAATGTCAACAAAACCCAGCGGAGTCTACCGGTGCCCTCTGCAACACGCCCTAGCCATCAAATGCATGAGGATATCTTAAACATTGGGTATCCCGAGGTCAAGATACCGCTGAACGACTACCTCGCAACTCTTCAGACCGCTAAACGACGCATCAAAGAAGGATATTCACTCTCATGTGCCAACAACAAAAACATTGTCGGCAATGATCCGTGGATGGTCGAAGCCTGGACCATTATTGATCGTATGGATGCGCATGCTTCCAATGATGGCATGGTAGGCAATGGTTTGGACCTAAAATATCTTGGTGTCAGCTCCGTTTGGGCGAATGAGCTCACCATGTACGACGAGCGACTCGTTGATCCAGACGCGAAGACGAGCCAGGAAATGTTTAGTGACGCAGTTAAGGAGATTGTTGATACGCTCGCACTTCCGGCCTTCGACAGTGTAAAGACTCGGTTTCCAGAAAACCGCCAGCTATGCTTGAGCCTATGTGGATGGGCTCTTGACAAAAAGGGGGTGCAAAAAGACTGCCAGGCATTGGTTGACGATGGAGATATCTACAAAGCTATTGTCCTTGCACACTTCCAGGGCTACAAAGACGTCGCACTCTCACTCCTCCGCTCTGCGCTACAAGACAAAAAACTGTCTCAAGACGACATCAGTCTTGCAGCCGTTATCTCATGCGCGTCCCCAACCTCTGGTGTGTCTTCTGACCAACGCGAAGCTTGTGCTTGGATGGCAGACATGACCTCGGATCCGTACCTCAAATCCCTTCTCACATACTTCATCTCTGGCGAATGGACGACAGTAGTAGGCATGAAACAACTATCGCTCAGCGACCGCGTCGCCGTAGCCGTCCGCTATCTCTCCGACAGCCAACTCACCCACTTCATCAACGCCACCACCAACGAAGCCATCAACGAAGGCTCCATCTCCGGCCTCCTCCTCACAGGCCTCACCTCGCGCGCCCTCGACCTCCTCCAAGTCTACATGTCCAAACACCCATCCGGCATCCAAGACGCCGTTCTCCTCCTCTCTCGCGCCTGCCCCCTTTACATCCAAGACCCCCGCTGGACCCTCTGGAAAGACATTTACCTGGAACAAATGCAAATCTGGCGCACCTTTCTCCAACGCACCCGCTACGTCAAAGAACACAACCTGCGCTCCGTCACCCGAGAAGGCAGAAGCGTCAATAAACCAACTCAACCCAGCCTGGCCATTCGCTGCATCAATTGCCAGCAAAATCTCGCCCTGAGAAAAGACCCTAGATCCACCAAACAGCGTCTTGTCCCCTTGCCTTCGTCACATAGACACTCGGCAGCGTCGGCGGCTGCTCTGCCTCCGCAGCCATCACTTGCACATGCTCCGCGCTTGGGGAAACATGCTACTTCGTCGCCGGCGCTGGCTTGTCCGAATTGCAATGCGCAGATGCCGAGATGTGGCTTGTGCATGCTTTGGTTGGGATCGCCTGACCCTGCAAAGCCTGGGGCAGCAGAGAGTTTGAAGCAAGAGGATTTGGAGGCGCGGTTGATGGTGTTTTGCATGAGTTGTACGCATGGGTTTCATGGGCATCATGCGAGGGATTGGTTTGCTAGGCATGCCATGTGTCCTGTGCCGGATTGTGGGTGCATGTGCGGGTTGCTCAAGTAGAGGTTTTTCTTTTTTTTTTCCATCATAAGGATTACTGCGTTTACACGGGGCAGCCTGGATGTTACTTCACTTTTGTTTGGTTTGGTCACAGATAATGAAGGAATTATGTAGTCAAAGCTATTCAGACTCTGTTCTGGATATGATAATATCTACTCAACTGTATCATACCCTTTAGCTAAAGTATTCACTGCTTGCTTCCGCAATAGGATACTCCTCAAAATCGAAATGGGTATAGCAGCCGCTCAACCATAAGGTCGTGGATTCGTAAAAAAAGAAAGGGGGGGGGGGGGTGGGAAGGGATATGTATAATGCTATCAAGATGCAAGTTGCCCAGACGCCGATATGGATGCATACAATGAAAAGCGGACTACAAAGTGCACCATATCAAGATAAGAGAAGGCCGTGGGGGTGCAGAACACAAGAGAACAGAACAAGAAGCAGGGTTTAATCCTGTCCCATCATCTCGCTATCATTTCCAAACTCTTCATCCATCTCGTCTATCATCATACCGTTGGCTTGCGCTGTGACATTAACGATTTGATCCCCGTCTTCACCTTCATTAAACATGGTTCCTTCGCCGTCGTAAAAGACTGAGCCTGGATCTGAGTGACCATCGTGATGGTTCAAGAAAGCACGGAGGCGTTGTACTCCAACTCCGCTAAAGACACAGAATACATCCCGCTGGTGTTCGTTGAATTCGGGCGGTGCCTCTCGACAAAAAACGAGAAGGTCATCGCGGAGGAAGGCTTGCACACCTGTAAGTGAGAGATGAGTCAAGCGCGGACAGTTATTGATGAGGGCGTAAATTCCCTAGAATGTGAAGTTAGTCCATCAGTGACTTGAAAAAAAAAAGCCGAATTGTTCTTCATGTACATACCGTAAGGGTTAGATTAGTGCAGTAGCTAAGATGTACTCTCTCAAGCACGCTCGGCGCTATAGGGCCACCAGTGCCAACTTGCTTGGGTTTCGCAAGCGCCATAATACTGCGGTTGGTAATAGCGGCACATTTGACCAGTCCTATCCGCTTTAATTTGGGAAGAGTAGCCAGTTGCGTAACGGAATTGTCGGTGAGATTCGTGCAACATGCCAGGTCAATGTAGCGGATCCGATTGCACAGTTTGACCAGCTGTGCCACGCCTGTGTCCGTGATACGGGAACAGTGGCCCAGGTGAATATAGTGCAAATTCTTGCCCAACCGGGTTATAGCAAGAACAGCTCTGTCGGTGATATTTCGACACTTGGCGAGGACTAGATTGCGAAGGCGGGGTGCTGCGTAGACAATCTTCTGGACGCCAGAATCCTGGAGTTCTCCACAGTCTGTTAGGTCCAGTATTCGAAGGCTCTCGTAGGTGGCTTCAGACGGTAAGCGCAGGAAGGCTTGATCGGTGATTTTCCAGCAGTGCGCCAGCCTGAGCTCCCTGAGCTGTGGCCCCTCAGTGATGAGTGTGGTGATGGACTCGTCTGCGAGGTTTTTGCAGTCGTGCAGATCGATTTCGAGTATGTAGCGACAGTTGATGGCAAACGCAATGATGCTTCTGTCGGTCAACTGAGAGCAGCCATTCAACTTGAGTCGCTTCAAATGTCTGCAGCTTTTGGCCACAGCCTCGAGAGACTCATCCTTTATTCTCTTGCAGTTTGTGATGTTCAGGCCTTGCAGGCGGACTGCATTCTTTGCCAGCGCATTCATGGTATCGTCGGTTATACCGTCCACATTGGTTACATCCAGGGCCAACAGGCTCCGGTTTTTGTCCAGCATGGGCACCAGACTCAAGTCCGTCAGCTTTGTGCAATTTGTCAGAGTCAGCCTCTCGACGCGCTTGCACACGGACAAAGGGACCAGTGTTCCGTCGCCGACTTCATGGCCCAGGGCCGACAGATTCAAGCGCTTGATCAAGCTGCTGTAGTCGAAAAAACTGGCAGCTTTCCTCACCGTGTGAATGACACTCTTGACGTTGGACCACTTGTTGGTCGACGGGCGATGCCAGAGCAGCCCCACACTATTTCTGGACCAGTCTGTCGACACGAGCATGCAGTTTTTGAGGTCGGCGGGGGAAGACAGCTTGGCGAAGACGGCGATCATGAGCTCGGCAGGTAACCGGGATATGGGCGAGACGCGGTTCTGCTCCTCGATGGCACGGCGGCGAGCCTCATTGTCCGAGTCTGGCGAGACGGAAGGAGCGAGAGAGGAGAGAGAGTCGTTGGACTGGAGCATGAGGGAATCCTTGTCATCGTCGAAGCCCCGCTCGGGAGAGGTGGAGGCGGACGAATCCGACCGCGAGGCGCTTTCCTCTCTTTGTAAGCGACGTGAGCGTGCCATGTTGGCTTGTCTGTGGGCAACGGCGCGCGTGAATGCAGGAAGTTGTGAGGGTTCGTCCATGGCAGCAGAGGAGAGGAGAGGAAGTATTGTCGTCAGGGCGGGGGGCGTGCCGAGTATCGATTTTGGGGGCGAGGTGGAGGAGTGAATGTCACAACGGACGGCGGTTGGCGGGTCGACTACCTTAGTCAAGACAGTGCGGGCCGCAGGTGGTGGAGAGGAAAGCGGGCAACTTGGCACTGCAGTCAAAGCAAAAGGAAGAGGAAATTATTAGCAACAGCGAGGGTGATGGCGACGGCGACGGCGACGGCGACGTGGGCCAAGAAGCCATGCAATGCCAACTAAGCTATGACGAATGAAGCAGACTGTAGTTGATGATGATGATGATGATGATGATTATGTAACTAATCAATAGGTAGCATGTGGACAGATTGGACAAATGAGGAGGCGCAGGCGCGAACGAATAGGTGAAGAGAGAGAGAGAGAGAGAGAGAGAGAGGGAGAGGGAGAGGGAGAGGGAGAGGGCTGGCACCTGACCACAAGCCATGATAAATACATATACATACATACATGCCCAGGCATTATTATTAAAACTAGGTAGGTAGATGGGCAGTTTGTCATTTCTCAAGGCTGGTAGTTACTTGTCGTAATTATAACTAGTTAGTTAGTTAGTTATACAGAGTATTTAGTTAATAGTGGGCTAGATGAGGTATTGCCAACCAAGGTAATTAGTAATTATTGATTTCGCGTGCAAACATGGACAACAAGAGCAGCCTTGCATAGAGAGTATAGTTATGTATGTACCTAGACTCTAGAGGCAGGATTAGCAAAAGGACGTGGTGGCTACCTAGTAATATATATTCAGGGCCATGGTCCACTTGATGCGTCCTAATAGTCATTAATACCGTAACTAATACGGAGTACCTAGTACCTAATAGTAGTAACTACTTAGCTATTAGTTACTGCCTACATCAACACCACCACCGACAACGACGACGACGACGACGTCAACACCAACATCTACAACAGCAACAGCACAACACCATCTGCCACCATCACTGCAAACTCTATGCCCAACAAGTAGCCCGCCCGTCTGTTCCCCTGCGTGTGCAGCAGGCCTCCCTTCACCGCCCGCCCGCCCTCGCACCCGCCATGTCCTCTGCCCGCTATGCCCCCATGGCCCAGCAACAAGCAGCAGCAGTAGCAGCAGCAGCATACCGTGTCCCCGCGCCCATGGCCGTGTCAAATGCCCCGCCAGGCACCTTTGCGCCGGGCACAAAGGTCCAGGTGGGCAACCAGCGTGTAGCCATTGAAAAGTACCTGTCCGAGGGTGGCTTTGCCCACGTCTATCTTGTCCGCGTCCCCAGGCCTGACGCCGGCTCCCCCGAAGTCGCTGTGCTCAAGAGAGTCGCCGTCCCCGACAAGGAGGCGCTGACCAACATGCGCACCGAGGTGGAGACGATGAAGAAGCTCAAGGGCCACCAGAAGATTGTCACGTACATGGACTCGCACGCCTCGCAGCTCAAGGGAGGCGGCTACGAGGTGTTTCTGCTCATGGAATACTGCTCGGGCGGAGGCCTGATTGACTTCATGAACACACGCCTGCAGCATCGTCTGACCGAGCCCGAGATCCTGCACATCTTCTCAGATGTCGCCGAGGGCGTGGCCACCATGCACTACCTCAAGCCGCCACTGCTCCACCGCGATCTCAAGGTCGAAAACGTCCTCATCACCACCGTGTCGGGCAACAAGGTGTACAAGCTCTGCGACTTTGGCTCCACTGCCCCGCCACGGCCTGCTGCCACCACGGCTGCCGAGGGCAGGCTCATCGAGGACGATGTGCAGCGCCATACCACGCTGCAGTACCGTAGCCCTGAAATGATCGATGTCTACCGTAAGCTGCCAATTGACGAAAAGAGCGACATCTGGGCCCTGGGTGTATTGCTGTATAAGCTATGCTACTACACCACTCCTTTCGAAGAGGTGGGCCAGATGGCCATTCTGAATGCCTCGTTCAAGTACCCCGCCTATCCTCCCTTCTCAGATAGGCTTAAGAAGCTTATAGGTTTGTCAAGGATGTGCATTTTGTGCTCCGCCCGCCAACTGACCACTGGAAACAGGTTGGATGCTTCGAGAGCACCCGCAACAACGACCAAACATCTATCAGGTGGTAGCAGAAGTCTGCTCTATGCGCCATCGAGCAGTCCCCATCAAGGATGTGTGTAGCGTGCAATCAATGAAACGCCCATGGCTAATGAGCGCAAGATATACTCGAACCGAACACAATCAGAGGCCCGCAGAAATCAAGAGCTGCCATCGCCTGACCAGAGCGTTACTTCTCCACCTGTCATAGGCTTGCAGAAAGTGGCTCCTGTCCAGCAGGTACAGCAAATACCAGACATCACGCCCATGCGGAGAGGACGACCAACAGGTCCCGCTCAGCAACAACCCTCTGCAGCGAAACCAAGTCCTTCGCCCATGCGAGGCACAGCTTCCGACCCATTTGCAGCGCTCGACTCTCAGGATGTCAAAGTCCGCCGTGCTGCAGCAGATGAGCTTGCATCCCGTTTTCCTTCCCTGGATGAATTTTCATTGCTGCATGATCGAGGCCAGAAGTTTGAATTTGGTCAGACGCCTACGGGAACCGACCCGGCTCTCAGTAAACGCGTTGTTGAGGCTCTTGCCGACGATGCTTTTGCATTGCCCCCGGTCAGCAAAGTAGATTCAGCGCCAGCTACAAAACCCTCTTCCAACACACCATCAGCGGGAGTTTCACGGTCAGCCTCGACCAAAAAGCCCAAATCCTTCGAGGCCAAAGAAAGCCCACGAACGTCAAATTCGTCCATAGCACAGCCCATTCCTCAGCGGGTCAACATGGTCTCTACTGGCGTACAGACGTCCCCTCGAGCGTCACCTGTTCCGCAGGCGAAATTACCTGAGATTAGCAATCGGCCAATATGGAAAGTGCCCATTGTCCACCATACCCGGACACTGGCTCAACAACGAACTCCGGATCTGGCACATGACGGCTCGTCCTTGAAACCGGAGCCTATCTCACTCACCCGACCGTCTTTCGACTCGAAGTCGAGATCGCACCACATGTCGAATCTTGGTATTCCCAAATCGCCAGCCTCATCTCGGCCATCGCTTGAGGGCCAACGTCCATCCGCTCTAGACATTGGATCCACCCTTGACCGCGCAAAGTCTGCCAATTCAAACGCCCGTCCGACAAGCATGTATGTCGAGAGCAACTTGGACTATCTACGAGACCGGGAGATGGCGCCTGGCCGGCATTTCGATGCGCCTTCTTTACAACGCCGTACGACCTCTTCAGCGGTAGACGATACAGATACTGAACCAGAAGAAAGGAATATTAGAGCAAGTGTAGACTTCTTACGTACATTAGAACGAGAGGATTCCGGCTACAAAAACAAGCGAAGGAGCAGTTCGCATTCAAAACACGCAAAGCATGGAAGCCTATCGTCTATTGTCAAGGGTAGGTTTGGCGATGCATTTCGTCGCTTTGAGCAGAACAAGTCATCTGAACATGAGCGAGACCAGCCACCACTAATGCCGACTGACGCACTCATGGATCCCAAGGCAAACAACACGTCTTTGACTCCCATTGCGGGTTCCGAGGCAACAGGGGGGCTTAGCGACGATGACCGTAGTATTATTGGCGAAACCCAAGAGCTCTCAGCAGAAGTGCGCCGCGAGCTCGAAAGACGACGCCTTAGTGAGGAGGAACGCCGTGTCGAAGCTGCTGCGGCTGAGTACCGCGAACGCCTCGCCACACAGGGCTCAGGAAAACCCAAGGTCGGCCCTTCAAAAGCATCCACCATTCAGAACCGTGTCAAGAACCTGCTCGACGAAAGCAGCAAAACCGCGCCAGTGAACAGAACAGCTGAGGGGTATGGTAAATACACCGATAATGGCAAACCTCTTCCTGTTCGACCACAGGATCAAAGCGGCGTGCGCCAGCCACCACCCACCATCGCTCGCAAACCTGTTACGATGAGCACACAACAGCAACAGCAACAGCCATCTCCATCCCAGCCCCAAGACCTCGCGTACACCAAACCGTCGTCGATCCGACCCAACATGCCGCCACCCATTCCATCTTCTTCTGCGCCCCCAATGGTGACTGTTCGCGCCCCATCTGGCCCAGCGCCCCGCCTGCCGCCCAAGCCAAAAGCGTTACAAACCGGCGGCCCTAACTCACCCACCAAACCCAGTCCAGGCGTCAAGGAAAAGGCAGCATCACCCTATAGCAATAACGGCAACCATGTGAACAAGGCTGCGCCGGGAGAAGAGTGGGACGTGGATACATTTAGCAAGCGATATCCCAGCTTGAGCGGCTTGGAAATGGTGGAGACGGAAATTCCAAAGAGGAGCGTGAGAGATGTATGAGGTGGTAGTAGTAGTAGTAGTAGTGCAAAAGTGTAGATGGGGGAGTGGCAAAGCTATTGCATATATGCGGTGTTGACATTATGTACGCCCGATTTTAGAGTTTGAGCAACCAAGCAGCATATAGTACCCCGCATAGAGTCTGGAGCATCGGAATAGACAATCTCTTGCATACTCGTCTGTTTTCAGGAAAGACAATGATGATGAACAGTGCAAAGATTGCCCTTGGGAAGAAATGATTCTGCGTCAAACTTGACATGGTGACATGGGGCGAACAAGCAGTCAGGTCACAGTTGCCTATACAGCACGAGGAACCTTTCGTGTCCGTTCACTTATTTCTCATTTTGGCTTCATCATGGTTGGATACTATCTAACCCACCGCAATGCATCCTCAGACCTCCGCCCAAATTGTTCTCCATGCACTATACCCCGCCCACAATCCAGCACGAGACTGGAAACAGACTCAATGCAGCGACGAAGGATACAGTGATGCTCCAAAACCGGAAACTCGAAGTGATGGGCATCGCACGCCTAGACGCGTGTTTATTGCTCAGTCTGGAAGTAGTTGAGGAGGATGCTGCGCTCCTGAGACTCCTCGCCCCAGTCCTTGACGACAACGCAGGAGCAGTTGACGACCTTGCGGGGGTTTCCTTCACGATCAATCTGGCCTGGAATCAAATAAATTAGCATCCTGTGCAATCATACAGCAAAAACAGTGGCAACGTACACAGACCAGCCCACTCGCCGAGTTGCTTGCCATCAGGAACCTTGATCAGAGGAATCTTGTGCTCGCTACATAGAGCAACAACGAGCTTCTTGTATGCCTCCTCCTCGCAAGCCTCGTTCAGGACGCACATGTGTGCCTGGCGGCGATCAAGGGCCTTGGAAGCCTCGCGCAGACCACGGGCAAGACCGTCGTGGATGAGAGCGAGCTTAAGGACGCCCTTGAGCGCCTCGAGAACGGACATCTGGCCCTTGCCGCCAGATGCATCGGCCGAGACCTCGACCTCAGCGGCCGCGCTGACTTGGGACTTGGTATCGTCTTCTCCGTCCGACTGCGAAGAGCTGCGTTAGCCATCGTTTCTACAATCAAGGCAGCCATGGTGGGGGGAGGGCGGGGACTGTGTAAAAGCAAATTGTGCATTTTTCAAGCAGTCCTTGGAGGCTGACTGGTAAAGTGCCGGAGATTGGTTGCGCATACCATGATGAATTGTGTTTCTTGTCGGGTTTCCTCGAAGATTAAGGAGTGGATGTGTAGTTGAAGGTCAAAAGTTCGAATGTCCCACGGCCAGTCGAAATTCGTGTGCGGCCACTAGCGCAAGGCTAACAGCTTAGCGCTATAACTATGCACGTGATTTATACCTCCCCATCTGTGCTCCATCTGCTTATTCGAGCACGAAAACAAACCTGCAAAATTTTGCTCATGAAGGTGCTACTCTCCTCCCAAGTAGTGCTGTTCCGCTGGTCTCGAAGTCTCAGTGGCCTTTCCTATCAACTTATGCTATCGTACGAGGTTAGCGGAGGGCAAAGACACTTGAGCGAGGACATCTACGGAGTAATATAGCGAGTAAATCTTGAATGTAATTATGAAGCATACTCGATAGAACAGTCAGCCCTTCAGTTGTTCTCCAATTAATCAAACAAGGTTGCCTTCTGCTTGAATAGCCAGCCAATTTCATGCAGGGCAGCTCGGCTCTAATCAGGATCAAAATCAATATTGGCAAATCTCATTATTCTTTGTACAATCTCAAAACTGCACCGCAGTGTATTCGCGGCTTCTTCTGGGCCAGCCATCCTCGCATCTCCCATAATCGCATTCCTCTTGGGGCTAGTGAGAAAACTTCTGGTCGAATGCTCGCGCATATATTTTTTACAAGCAAGGAAATATCTGTGGTAGACCACGCGGCTACCAGTGAACCCTCTAAGGGCAGGGAGGAAAATACACCAGTTTGGAAAGTATGAAAGAGAGGTATGGAAAATGACTGATTCCGCCAAACTAACAGTAACGACATGTGAAGTACAAGAGTTAGAATTTAGACACAATGAAACTCACTGAACGTAGTGGTGTAACGATGGCGGAAGAAATATCAGCTGACAGAGCCTCTTCTTGCTCAAGCTCCTTGAACGCCAAGTATGTTGCGGGATACTGTTAAGATATAGTTGTTATGAACGTGAAAAAGAATGGGTATATGAAGTAATAAAAGCTACATGACAATGCAGCAACAGCCCTTTTTCTCCTTGGCATCTTCGGCCGGTTCGGGAAGTCGGGTTGTATTTGGTGCTGATGCATCTGCTGCAGGCGCGACAGGAGGTGCTGGTATCGGTGAAGGAATGCGAGAGCTTTGTGGAATGGTTGGTGTCAATTTGTAGCCAGTCGCGTCGTTGGTCGGAGACTTGCTAGTATTGGTGTCGCTCTTTTCGTTCTCAAAAGAAGTCTGTATGGTAGGACTCGGTAGTGGCCACTCCCCATTATCTCGCTCGTTTTCTCGCGCAATTTCGAGTTCGATGGGATCAATCTGCGATAATCGCTTGTCCTTGATTTCGTCCGTGTTCAACAATCGGAAGTCCTTGTCGTACATGGAACCAGTCCTACCCTGGTTCTCCCATTGCTGTTGTTGCATACGTTTTGCATGTGTGGGAATAATTTGCTGGTCGGGAGGGAGGCGTGGGTCGGGTTTGTACATGGTCGCCAGCCACGGGGCTTCCCCCTCTGGGCGATGACTTGTGGTAGGACGAGACGCAGATCCACCACTGGTACCGGGGCGAGTTATGGATAGTTGCCTATTCTTCGGTGGGATCTTTTGAGCAGTCTTACGAGCTGCCGAAGCCGGCGCCGGTTTTGCGGCGGCTTTGGCTTTCATAGGAGACTTCGGTGGCGATTTTGGTGGGGTTCCACCACCTGAAGAGGTTTTTCGTGTATGATCGTACGGAGGAGTTACCTGACGTTCATCATCTGGCCCGTCTAGCAGGACCTGGCTTCCGACACTACCACTACGGACTCTGGCACCATTGACAGCAGTTGCATCACCACTCCAGTTGTCACTGCTAGCTCGTGATCGAGGCAGTGTCGCATCGCGATCTGCCACCGTAGCCGGCACAGGAAGACCGCCAGTCTTTGGCAGGGGTATTCGGGACGTACTAGGTCTCACAGTGTGTCGTGGCGAGGTTGGCTGGTCGTCTGGAGCAAATTCCTCCTGAGTAGGAGGACTCCAGGAGTTGTGTGGCTCTTGATCTTCCTCGTCTTCTGCTGGAATAGGCGAGACCACCTTTCGTGGCTCAGGGCGATCATCGCCACTCTGATTCTGGTCAGTCGCCTCAGAGCCTCTCCGATCTCGAGATCTTCGCGACGCTCGCGATGCGCTTTGTGAACGACTATTGGGCCTGCTCCCGCGCCCGACTCGATAGCCCAATTCCTCCATTTCCCGGATCTCTATCTCTTTCAACTTGTCTCGGTGGATCCAGTTGTTCTGGTCGTGCTCGATGGCCGCCCAGTTTGGGTCCTGAGGGCCACTCTTGGTAGGTTTCTTCTTGGGCTTGCCCTTGACCGCAGTAGGGCCTCTCTTGTGATTAGCTTGGCTCTTGTAGTATTCCATGACTCCGTCTTGATCGTTGCTATTCAGGCTCATGTTGCGACTGGACTTTTTTTGCAGTTCCCGAGAATGATCGGGAGCGAAATGCGACTGATCGTTTTCGTATGCCTGTCCTTGCAAATCCCACGTATTGGAGCGAACAGGCTTTGCATAGCCATTTGCTTGTGAGGTCAAGGGTTGGCGAGGAGGATGCGTGGGCGCCGTGTACTCGGACATATAAGGCTCCTCCTGATCGTGCAGTGTTGTCTAAAAGGTGGCATTAGCAAGGTTCAATCTTGGGCCGATGCGGAAGTCGTGTGTCAGGGGGGGTATCGTGGTGAGGGCAATGTGTCACCATGACATGGGTGGATAGCAAAAATACTTGCCTGGTAGTTGACAGGAACAGCAAATTCCCAGGCCCCTCGTGTGCCGTGTGAACTGCTTGGGGGCGTCAATTGGTGAACGGGCGCTGGTTGTTGAGGGGACGATGCGAGAGCGGCCATAAGAATTGTCGACGGCCGAGGCTAAGGCGATGAATGGCGCGGCCAGATGCAGTCTTTGACCTGGCCACGGTGGTGACGACAGTCCAGGAGAGCGCGGCAGGAGCGAGGCACAGGACTACCTATCCCGGAGCACGAAGAAGGGGCGACGTGGAAGTCTACAGCCGCAAAGAGCACGTCGACGGATGAGCAGAGTCGGGTGCAAGGGGTGCGACCAAGACGTTGAGTTGAGCGACTACGAAAAGAAGAATAATATCATGGATGGACAAGCGCAAATGACCACGGGCGGGCAGGGCAGGGCAGGGCAAGACAGAGGTGATGAGGGGGTGCTTGCATGCACGCAGTACAAGCAGCTTCCCTGCAACTTGGCCTAGCCGCGATCTAAGGGACGAAGGACATGGGAATGATGGGATAGATGATGGATGGAGCAGCAAACAAGATAGTGACAGAAGCGGCCGAATGGCTCTGGGTGCAGTGCGGCAATCGGTCAGCTGTCGTGGCCGCAAATGCCCTGTAAAAAATTTCGCAATGGTGGAGGCGAGAGAGAAGCTCAAGGGTGAGAGAAGCTGGGTGTGACAAGGGCACGAGTCTAGTAACTAATGTAGACACAATTTGGGCTGCGCTCGGACTGGCCCGATTGGGCTGGCGAAGCAGCAAATCAGAGAATTGTCACATTGGGGGGAGGGGGGGGATGTCCAAGCTGAGCATTGTTTGGCTGCTGCCAAGTTCATTACATACATAGTAACACTAACACATACGGAGTAATACATGATGGTTAACTAACTGTAATAATGCCATGGCAGATAGATATATACATGATGCTTAGCATGCCATGCTATGTATGTACATTGCTACCTCATGGCGCTTGATGTGCTCTCTATATCCATGGATGGCTATTGAGACACGCAACGCTCATCTTATTCTACCTACCTATTCCGGCTACCTAGTACCTATCTGTGCCTTTGCCTTTTTTTTTTTTTTTATTATTGTCCGGAAACGACGCACTCCATTTCCCTTTGCGGACAGCTTTCCGTACACGAGCCATTCCTTAAACAGTCAGTACCATCTATCGGCACCCGTTATAGCGCGAGTTAATAACGGTCTCGCCCGCTTGTTCAATAGTTGCCCTAGTCCCGATAAGGACATTGTTTTCAGATAGCAGCACGTCACCTGACCCAAGAAAAACGAAAGAAATTTTCAAAAAACTCTCCGGCAAGAAGAGACACAAGAGACACAAGAGACACACCAGTGACACCTTTTACCCCGTACTTCTCTCAACAAACCTTGCGCCTATATACATAACCAGACCCACTCCAGGTGCATACAAAGCCTAAAGGTACCGCCCAGGTTCCTGGTTCATGGGCGTTTTCCAACAGACTAGCGAATAATTACATACTACGTAGTTCAAGAAGCTGCTGCTCTGGGCCGTATTAGCGATCGACATTGCATCCTAACCTTGGAACTACGGAGTAAGTTATAACTACCAGCCAAATGTTTCATCGTACCAAAAAACTTCGTGGCCCTTTTGCACCCATACCTCGACATTGCGTTTCAGATCTGCCGTCAATCTCTTGGGTCCGCAGCAGATGACTGCAGTCCTCATGCCCTTGCTAAAAACTTCGTCTACAATTTCGGAAAGCTTTGGCCTGCCACTCATGACCACAGTCCCCTTCTGCGGCTTTTCCATCTGCTCCTCCATGCTCAAGAGCTGCTCGTTCTCTGCCAACTCAATTGCTTCATCGTCGCCATCTGGGTTCACCCCAAAGACACCCAATGCAGATCGCTCAACCTGCAGACTTGGTCCCCAAGGTCGGGTGACATAAACTTCTACCACGCTCGGATTGTTCAACAAACCGTCACCATCTCCATTAGCTTCTGGGGTCCTCTCTTGGTCACCCTCACATGTATTAGCAGCAGAAACTGGGAAGGCCCATTGCGTTTCTGCAAGCTTTTGAACAGCCCAAATGCAGCGTACCTGCGTCCCTGCAGGCGTTGTTGTGTGAAACTCCTTGATGCTTCGATATATTGGCATAATAAACGTGGCACCAACTCCTCCCGCTACCAAAAGCACCCTGTCATAATCCAACAAATCCGGAAGTCGCGTCGATGCACCATAGGGTCCCTCGAGTGCCATGGGCAGGATAGGTATGTCGCCACCTGCGGTAGGGAGCATGGGTATGCCACTTCCACCTTGCGCAAGCGACCGTGCAAGATGCGCAAGGTATTTGGTATTACCCCCGAGTGCCCTCGCTACAAGCAAGATTTCTTTATCGTTTGAGGGAACCGACGCCACTGTAAATGGGTTGGTCTTATTCGTCATGATCCACTGCCGGTACAAGGTTGGTGTGGTCGCTTTGCCCCATGGCCTGCTCAAATAAACGTGCTGTCCTGCCTTCCACTGAAGTGCAGGACTATTTGCTGGTAAAGGGATCCGTATCTGGACAAGACTGGTGCCAGAAAGCAGTCTAATGGTTCCCTGATACAGCTGCAATCTCACGGCGCGAAAGATGAGATGTACAGCTTCCACTGCGATGATCTCATAGACGAAAATACGAATATGAGAAACGTGAAGCCACAGCGGCAGGATAATGAAGTTTGCAATGGCGATATGTGACATGTAGAAGACTCGGTAGTTTCTTCGCCTGACAAATGCCAGTGCTGTCGTACTGATAATGGAGAAGAGCGTAATGCTGACGATGCCCCAAATTACATCCCACTCTTTGAGGCGCTTCGCGAGAAAGCCGGATAGGACGAAAAAGTTGAGATAAAAGGCCGCATGCAGTACGAAAAAAATAAAAACGATACGACCAAGAATCTGGTGCCAGGCCTTTAGTTGCTCATGTGAGCATCGCGTAAGCCATTGCACAGGGGAATATGGCGCTCGCATGGCCAAAAGGTAGTGCATAGGCAATTGCGATGCACCAACTTGTCCAAAGCGTTTCGTAAGGTGCAAGTAGTCTATAATTGTAAACACATGCTTGTCCATACAAGCGGAATTACGTACCATTTCTAGTGTTTGCAATGCTCAGATACAACAGCCAGACCATCCAAATACTTGCGCCAGCCCATTCTCCTCTTGTCCCCCAATTCCATCCAGCTATCACATCCTTACTAATCCACCACTTTACCTTGGTAAAGATGCTTTGCAGTTTTCTCAACCATCCGACCTTCCCTTCGGATCGCTTGGTGAATGAAGGGGATTTCGGCTGTTCATGTTTCAGACCGCTCCTAATCAACCAGCCTAGGAAGAAGGACAATTGGAAGATCGTGAAGATGACCAGAACGGACCATTGCGCAATGAAGCCATACCAATCGAGGTACTCCCTGCGTTGATGCTTTTGCTGATTGTCCAAAGACTCAAAGTAATATCCAAAGGCCCAATATTGGTCATTCTTCACCTCCGTATGGCCTTCATGTCGTCGCAAGAGGTCCATAGTGTTCACCTCAGATGGTGTTTGAGCTAATAAGCCACAGTGCATACAGTGCGACCCTGAAGACGTCCGGTTCTTAGTTAGCGGTAGGCACGGATCGAGGACGATTCGTTGCACAGCTTCAGAGGCCAAGCCAATACGAATTAAAGACGCAGAAAGAAGGAAGCGAGAGTAAGTATGTATCGTGAGGCCCTCCAGAGCAGAGTCGAAGTTGGTCGTGCTGACAAGAACTTCCGATCTGACCCTGAGGATGACGGCATGAGCAATAACCAATCAAAATTTGCTCGTTGGAACCCTCACTAACTAATATTTGGGCCTTGCTTGAGATCGCTGCTTTGACACTGAAGATATCCGAGAACAAGCTACCTAGTAGTTATGGAGGACTCAGGAGGCACCAGCTCATGCGTTCAATGAAGGTTTTCTCAATGTTACTCTGTAGATTATTCAGCCACTGCATGGCTAAACTCGAAGGACGCCCCGGACCCCACCAATGTGGACCCTGCATTCGCAGATCCTAGGACTCCGATGTGACCTAACTACCTGTCCTACATTCATCACCCGCAGGCTGTACCCAATTTTCAGACTGCAAAAAGTCGTGATTAGTACAAGATGGCCAACATGCCCAATGTGATTCCACTTTGGCTCGATTGCGTGCGTACAGCACTTATGCATCCTTGGTCGCTTGTACTGACTCCTCAAGGATACTGGCCATGATGTGAGTCTTTGACTGCCATATGTCACGTCCAAGACTCGCCCTAATCGCATCCAGGACGCATATGCCCTTCTGCTTAGCGCCCACGATCCTCGCGTCCGGCTCTTAGGAGTTAGCACCGTCCATGGTAATGCTACACTCGAGCAAACAACCTTCAACACTCGTGCCATCCTCGAAGCCATAGGAAGGCGCAATGTGAAGGTTTATCCAGGCGCTGCAAAGCCAATCGTACGGCACGCAGTGCATGCTGCCGATATCCACGGTTTGTAAACATCAACTGCGCTCAAAGACACCTGTCTGAGAATGTTAGGTGCATCCGGCCTCGACGGCACCACTCTCCTTCCACAGCCAATCGAGCCTGCTGTGACCAATGTTGATTATCTTGAAGCCATGTATAGCGCGCTGATGGCGACGCCGCCCGACACTGCTTGGCTGGTGTCCACAGGAACGCTAACAAACATTGGTCTTCTCTTTCAAAGATACCCACATCTCGCAGGCCATATTAGAGGGCTGTCCATCATGGGTGGCGCCGTAGGTGGAGGTTTTACAAATGCCCCCCTGGGTAAAGCCAAGGGGGAGGGCGAGCGATTCGGCAACTGGACCGCCTATGCAGAATTCAATGTAGGTATTCAAGGTAGTTGTTGTACGAGATTATACGTGCTAATTCAGTCTAGATCTATGTAAGATTCAGCCCAGAGCCACTTGCTCGAAATGAACTCACAATCACAGTGTGACCCAGAAGCATCCCATTTTATTTTCTCACACCCCATTCTCAAAGACAAAACTACCCTAATCCCACTCGATCTTACCCATCAAGTTTTGGGCACGAAGGCAGTGAGGCACATGCAACTTTACGGGGCTGGTAGTATCTCTCAATCCTCAACCGACCTGGCTAACCGTACGCCATCCGCTCTACGAGCACTATTCACTCAAATCATGTCTTTCTTCGCCGGCACCTATGCCGAAGTCTTCTCCATAACCGAGGGACCACCTCTGCACGATCCTTTGGCCGTTTCTGCAGCCATGTCCCCTGAAATCTTCGATGACAGAGGCGGCGAGCGCTTTCAGGTCGACATCATCACCGAGGGCATCCACTCACTCGTGCAGTCGGAAGTGGGAGAGTTGGGGAGGACAAAAGTCACACCATTGCCATTTGGCGAGGCAGGATGCCGGATTCCGCGAGCCGTTGCTCTCGACAAGTTTTGGCAAAGCATCGAGCATGCTCTCCAGAAGGCGGAAGCAATCACTCCCATGGCTCAAATACCTCGCGAGACATTAGAGAACGACGGTGTCTTTGAAGGCATATAGACTTAGCTTCTATTAACTATTATACGACACTTCTATGCCACTTCCAATAACCAATTGAAATCCAATAATTATAAAGCGATCGTTCTCGAATAAAAAAGTCCTCTAATCAGCCTAAATCTCGTATCTCCCCACGCCCATGTTTCAGTCTTTCTCTCTCGAGGATGGTTACATATTTAGTCTAGCTTTAAAGTGTAACCCTGTTCCTTGCGAGGACTTGAATGGGAGAATTTCCAGTAGAATGGGGCTTTAAAGTCGAGGGGTTAATGGTATTGGTTTTGGAAGAGTAGACATTTTGCTGTTTTGACGCTTTTGTGTGTGTGTGTGTTTCTCATGTAGGCTAGAAAGCGCATTTATTTATAATATCAAGTCTCATCTTATGACAAATAGCTTTGCTGCAAGTTGGCGTCTTGCAATGCACGCATATTTGAATGTTGGAGCTTACGTACTCCATTGACCCAAGTTAGAACTTGACGCAAACCAATTCTTTTTTTTTCCTGAGAATGCCAAAAAAAAAAGAAAAAAAGAAAAAAAAAGGAAAAACTCTGTTCATGTGCAAATATCCAATGCTATTACTAAACGCAAGCTATGGTGTATATGTACTGGGCTCAAGACACTAGTAAAATGCTTTTACGTGCAGACAAGCACAACCTAAGGAGGATATACCTGCACTGTGGGACTGTGGGGCCGTCTTGGACCATCTGGAGAAGCTCATCTGGGTATCGGCATTGACACGCGTGACAGGTCATAGAAGCCTCCATAATACCGCCGCTTGCTTGTACACCTCTTGATGACTGTCTTGGTCTGACTTTTTCGTAGTCTGCATGGGGAGCCTAGAAGTGTCCAGGGCAGTACTCCGTAGATTTCTAATGTATGTATGTATGTATGTATGTATGTATGTATGTATGTATGTATGTAGGGTGGTGATATATGTTTCGATACGATATGTGTTTCAATATTAACAACATTAACAGTCGTACAGGTTTGTATGATGTTTACAAGCTTTGAAGCTACCGTTTGTGACACGGGTCATGAGCACTATTGTGGTGTCATGGCCTGAGTGGATTACCTAGTGTGAATGTTCAGACTCGGTTGATCTCCACGCGGAGAGAGAGTCAGAGGTCAGCGACTCACCATGCAAGACTCAAGAGTTGGAAAGACTGTTGAACTTGCAGAGAGTCCAGACACACAAGGACAAAGTGGCATTTTTGGCCGGCCGTAAAATCTCGGGGAACTCGGGCAGTCCTCTCAAGATGGGCAATATTGTTGATTTTAATATCGCTTATTACATGAATTAAGTGCGGGGAGAGGCGCTGGAGACACCCCCTGGCGAAACGCTCCGCTCAGGGATGGTCTTGGTGTTTTCTCGCGGAACTTCGGCACGGGGCGCCCATGAATTAAATCTTGGGCATTTTCTCAACAAGCACTTGCTTGTCAGCGGCTTTATCGTTCATGGCGCCGCCGAAATGACTCTGAGTACAGGCTGGATATTGTACAGACGTGGCGGTGCACTGCGACGGTCTTCGTGCAGTGTGGCAGCAGGTGCAGGTGTGAAATGGACCATGGTGGTTGAGATGACTTGAAAAGAATGCGTTAGTAAGCGACACCACCATAACTAAGGCGCAGTACATGCCGACAAGACGTCTCAGCAGATGTTAGGTCAGGGTGTTAGCTGGGGAACACCGGCAAGATTCTGGTCTGGTTGACTGCGTGCACGCTGTCTTGAACAATGGGGCAAGTTTCAATGTGTGGTGGTAATGGACCGAGTGCATCAGACGAGATTACATATTTGAATCATGGCTCCCGGGCGACTTGATTGTACGGAGTAGGTAGGTAATATATGGTCAACAGGATGCGACAGTGCAGCGACACTGCACAGCCCCGATGAATCCCAGCTTGGAAGCAAGTCAAAACTCTTCGATTGCTTGGCTCTGGCACTTGGCTTCTTGGGCCGTCGCCAAGTGTGTTCCGCCCTGAAGGCTCAGAAACCCCCCCCCCTCCTGAGTCCTCATCAGACCTCTGATGCTTCCAAGGGGGGCGACGTAGGGGGTCCAGCGTGGCCATGGTTGGGTCACGTGTCAAGTTTGAGAGGGGTGTCGCGGACAGCGCCCAAGAAGAGCAGTGAATAGCCTATAATTACTATTAGGTGGCTGTTCTCCGCCGGAAGGCCAAGTCCCGTCTCTGACAACCAAGAGTCTCCGCGAAAGTGAGTCTGGGCAGTGTTAGTGTGGGTTTCTGGGCGGTGGCCACGCCCGAGTCCAGCGATATCACATCATCCAGCGGGCCTTTGGACGACGGCGAGAAGATTGTCCAGCCCACGGCCCACGACGTCGCCCTCATATGCGCCAACTTGCAACCCAACCGCACTGGCTCTGCTGCGACTCGGACGGCCTGCATCACGCCAAGCACCGCCCAAGACGCTAGCCCGGCGCTAAGTAAAATTGCCCCTCCGACTAGGCCCAATCAGCGCCGCGCGGGCCAGCCACTCTCCAACACGGACGTTCGGCCAGAAGGCGCAGCTGCCAACTGCTTGCCAATACTGCGCAATTTTCTGGGCAGTCTCGCGCCCGCCGCTCGCTCACTGCCCAGTATTCCGCCGGTTGGCATTTCCTTTTGAACTGCGCATTCCCCTCTCGGCATCTCTCCAACCTCTGCATACCTACATTACACTACACCCACTCAAGGACGTGCCCTCTTTTCCCCTCCCCCCCCC
>SSBG01000029.1:249961-283052 GCA_028220655.1 Shiraia bambusicola | reverse complement strand
CCACGCTACCTTCTGTGAGCGCAATGTCTGACATGTCTGCTACTGCTCCCTCCTCCGGGCTCGCACCTGCTTTTGATGCTGACGGTCGTCGGAGATTCTCGAGTAATCTTCTCCAGAAGGCCGCTCCAGACCGACAGGACGTAGACCACATGGACACTTCAAGTCCTGGATCATCTCCCAAGGATCGCGAAGATTCTGAGCATGATAGTCTTCACCACAATGTCAACCAGTTGGCGATTCACTCGCCCAAGGTCGACCCAGCGCTACGATCTCCAAGTGTGAGCTCAGATACTCCTACAGAGACTGGTGATTCTTCCCAGCAGTCGTGGGTAGAAAACATCCGTGTCATTGAACGTCTCAGGGCTTACCTCAAGGAGAGGCTTGAGAACCACGACTTTGTGTCTGATGATGAGGATGACGTTGTCATTAAGAACGAACGAAGAATGAGCGACGATGATGCACATAACCTGTATCCTGTACTTCGTGCTGTCCAAGAGGGCCGCGAATAAAGGCGCACCTTCTTTGCAATGTGGAGTTTCGGATAGGCGTTGCGGTGTCATCTCAGTCAGGGATACTGTCAAATACCAGGGTAGGATGTCTGTTAGCACGCAGGCTTGTTTAAAGGATTTTTTGTCGCGCCAAAATGGTTGCGTTTGGGGTTACGAGTCATTTTTTCTGTATGAAGCTCGATGTATGGTTCCTTTTGTTGTGCAAATGCGATGCAATACAATGATTCCCCTTGTTCACGCATCATCTCCCAGTCACTCGTTCAAAGTGATGAAATCTTGCAGATGATGGTAGCTAACCCATTGAACAAATTGAGAACTCTCTCCATTTCCGACGTTGTTCTTATCAGACGCCAAGCCGGTGACAAATTCGGTGATGCATCTAATTATTACCCCACATGTGTCCCGCGGAATCGATCGTCTTTATGTAGACTTCCCCACGCTACTGTCTGCCCAGAACATTGGATGTGCATGTCATAACTATCATATTTATACCTGACTTGGCATGCTTCAATCTGAGCCGCGGTGAAGTAACTGCACAAGTACTTTGCTATCCATAATGATTGTCTGAGCTAAGAGCGCCACAGTCGCCCTTAAAACGACGTCGATTGCGAATTACTACCATTGACCTGACGTTGGAGCATTGTATTGTAGCAACCTCGATTCACGGGATGGCTTACGGACGTGGAGGTGCTGGAAATATAATACTCGCAAAGGAGGAAAGCAAAAAGATTGTTGAAGTGGGTTCACCATGGTTTCGCACGAGACGAAGCTTGGGTGGTTAACTAACTGTGCGTACATTGCAGCTAATAATAATTTTTTTTCAGGACACTGAAGCCAACCGCGCATCAACATCATACGAAAAACAAGCTCCCGGCTCAACAGCACCACCAACGTCCGAATATGCACACATGGGCCGTGGAGGTGCCGGGAACTGGTACCAGCCCGCCGAGCTCCAGAAGGAAGGCACTTTCACCCAATCCAGTGATTCTACCGCAGTTCCTACATCGTCAAAACCCCAAGTAAGCACTCCATGGCATCCTGAGGGTCAGGAAATGCCCATCGCACGGTCAGGCAGGGGTGGCGCGGGAAATTTCGTATGGAAAAGTGAAGAGCAGGAAAAGAAGCAGAGTGAGGAGGAAGAGAAGAAGAAAGAGGTGGTGAGGGAGAGTGTTGAGAAGCATGTGGAGGCAGGCTTGGCAAAGCCACCAGGCGCATTGTTAGGGGGTGGCAAGGTAGGAAGAGGGTGGTGAAGTACCAGCTAGGGGCCTGGGATTTTCTTGCATGCTTTCAAGTAGTTATGTGGACAGTGTTTTGTAAACCAAGATAAGAAACCATGGGTTTGGTCTACACGTAGCTCTAACTATGTCAGTGTCACATGCAAATATTTACATTGAATAGAATGTGTTTTCTGGTAGCCTACAGAGGAGTCTAGCTATTAAAATGTTGTTATGACAGATTTCTGTTTGCATCCAATGCTCGATGCGGCAATGTCTTTTTGTCTACAGAGTGCCTAAGGCCAATGACGTCGCTTTCAGAGTAGGTAGTTCGGACACTGTGGTCTGTGCATTGTTTACTCCGTATCTTGGCGGCGATGCGGCATGGCGGCAAGCCCTGTGCCTGTGAGGATCTTAGCTGATATTACTACACAACTCTCTCTACCCAGGCCACGTCCAATCTTCGGTCAACTGGATTAACTGTAACGGCTCATCTATAGCTGCTGGATACTCACAGCCAAACATGGCGCGCCGCTCTGCCCGTCTGCTCAAGGTATGTATTTGTGCACTTGTACACCGCGCCTAGGTATGGTTTGTTTACATCTGCTCAGTGCTAACATGCTATCATAGCAGCCCACTGCGCCCGCCAAAGCGTCCGCGACAGCAAAAGACGATAGCTGGGTGACTGATTCGTCGCCGCCGCCAGAGCTTCCAGTTCTTCCTGAGCTGCCTGAGCTGCCTGACCTCCCAGAGCCCTCTATGGAGACCCCACAGAAGCCCACCGCACAGGCGCAGGAACCGGCAACCAAGCTTTCACAAGTCACGACTACACCACGGAGGAACAAGTCGTCCAAAGTACCCCTCTTTGCTACAACCAGTCACACTCCCAAGAATCGCACGCCCATCAAGCCGGCAAGCCAGGAAATGCACCCAGCCCATCATCACGCGAGCACTGCTAAAGTCCTTGACGAGGCACGCTGGCTAGGCTTTCAGGCCTTGGGCGCGCACACTGCGCCTCCAAAAGCAGCTGGTACGAACCAGGCGACGCCGTCCAAAACACCTGCCCGCGCCTCAGTCCACGATTCCACCCGCCTCGACTCTTCCCCCGATTTCCAGTCTCGGTCCAAGTCGCCCGTCTCTGGTTTGGCTAAGAATTCCAAGCAGGGCGACCTTAGTCCGACTTCACGCAACCTTCTCAAAGATGTGAATGTTTGTGGCACCCCTGGCCGCACCCGGGCTATCTTTGGCGCCACCGAATTTTCCACAAAGGCGGATGTGTCTCCTGAACGAAAGAAGGCGGAGGCAAAAGGAAAGATGGCACGTTTCAGTGATGTTCACATGGCGCAGTTCAAAAAGATGGACTCCATTGCCAATCATCCATCAGCATTCCGCGCTGACCCAAGTCGTTTCAAGCCAGCCGTGGCCCAGCCTGTGACAAACAAGCTGAAGCGAACACAATCCAAGACAGATTTGACGGAACCCGCCAGCAAGGTCCCGTCCACTTCTTTGAAGCGCACCCAATCAAAGATGGATCTCACCGGCTCAAATCTGCCACGGTCGCAGTCGACTGTACGCCTTGTTCCTGGTGCATCCGATGAGCGCCCTGTAACCCGTAATGGGCCCACTGATGGTATGTCTATTTCATTCCTAATGATTTTCAACTTAAAGCTCGCAACTTTGTTGATTTGTTCTTGATGCCCATGGTCTGGAATGGCTGTGGCGACGCCCAAGACGCTCCGAGTTCTGACAATTCTCTATTTGATATTACGGACGCTGACTGAAAAAATAGGGAATGTGGCCGCGAAGCGAGTGAAGCGCACTCAGACCGATGACGCTGCTACAACTCGTCCCACGTCTCGTGATGGCCAAGCTTCAGCACCGTTCGCTGCAGTGCCTACTCCAGCACGCAAGATCACCTCCCAGACTGCATTGCCTCGACTTGCCTCCAGGCTCATGACACCTACTAAATCATCTGTGGCACGCTCGCAAAGTGTCAAGGCCACGAAGTCTACCTCTATGATTCCAACGACTAATGTCTTCTCGCCAACTAACATTGCTCAAAGCATGAGAGATGGCGCACGTGAGAGTATGCGAAAGGTAAGTTGACAGAATTGTTCTATGACCGATAACAGCATTCAAACCCAGCCTCTTTCCGAGGAATGCTGTGAGGTCTTTTGCTACGGGATCATGGGCTAACTTAACCTAGGCAAACCAAAACTTGCAGCGTGTCCGTTCCATTCTTCGTACGCCTCGTCACAAGTACTCACATGACCCACACCAGATAGCTGCTGGTACCCACATGTCTCCTCCACCAATGTCGAACGTAGAGAAGGCGCTGCCACCTATTCCTGCGACCGCCCCTGTCAAGAAGCATGTAAACTTCACGAGCAGCACCCTCGAACGAGCGGGCGATGAAGAGCTAGGAAAGTCCCCGTCCCCGATGAAGTTCAGGGCGGGCAGTGAACTTCCTACTGGCGCAGTCATCTATCCAACTTTGCAAGCAGTGCAATATCCCGAACTTGGCCAGGGAGATGAGTCGCCGACAGCGTCCCCATCTCGGCGCTTAACTTTTGGTGACACAGCTGCGCCACAACCACGGTCGTTCTCTTTCGAGTCTGGCAAGGCTGTTAATTTTGGTAAGTTGCCCCAAAGTTAATCTCAGTGTTGTCTTTGAATATCCTTGATGTCTTGCCAACCTCAGCTAACATTCTTTTCACTAGGACCCGCTTCTACAGGCACTATTCGCATGGTTCGCAAGAGTGACGCTTCTGTTAGTGAAAACAAGAAACGTAAGCTCGGTACGGTTCGAGAAACCTCCGACAAGGAGAATGATGCACCAGAGAAGGAAGAACATCGATCTGCGAAGAAAATAAAAGCGACCCCTGCTACACCAACAAAGACTCCTGCTAGCGCAAGCAAGTTGCCTCGTCGCACACCAGGACGTGGCAGTGCTATTAGCAAGTCACGGCTTGCTTTCCTAGCGACCCCAAAGCGAAGCCAGGCTTGATTGCTTCATACAAGGCCCGTGCCTGCTCAAAGCAACTCTTCATCGGACCTCCTCTTGGGTGTTCGATTTCTATATCAATGAGCTCTTTCTCTCTCTCTCTCTCTTAGCGGGCACTGGGTTGTACTTTATACTTGTTTGATCACGAAGGGTGACTTTCCATCGTCACCAAACATGGCTGGGTTCTCTTCCCACGTTTCATATGTAACGGCATCTGGGCGGCTGGGTGGTAATGATTGGCGAACTGGTTGGCACTCTCAAAATTCCCCTTGTCAATAGCCTGGCGTCTCTCTTGGGGATTGCACATCACGACATGACCTTGACGAAGATATCATATTACGAACAACAGTGTGCAAAGCTTCAGTGGCCTACATCATGTTCCCGGTGACGTAAAGATGTCGTGAAATGTCGAGGCTTTGAGCAATAAGCGGTGAGCTGATACTAGGAATGAAGCAATTGTAAGTGATGCCGGTGCCGTGTACGCGGCTGAGGCGGAAGTGAAAGCAGCCCTGAGACTGGATGCGGGACACTCGTGACTAAGCGCGTGAATGGGATGGACCCTTGATACGAGCGTGAGGCGACGGGCCGCTTCTCGGAGTCGACGTCAGGCCGCCTTAACTTTTGGCCGATCAACGAACAATTCGCTGGCTGTTCAGACCCCAGCGGAACTCACCACCACCCTCTCCGTTGCTTACTACGTCATTCAGCTACTCGATCAGCCCTGCTCTACTCGCTGCAGGGCGAGTTGATAACAATCTGTCACCGTGGCGTCGCTCAGCACAGTTATCGAAGATTTGAAGAAGTCTTTCGACTTCCTCAAGAACCACCCAATACTTGGCACCACCGCGTCTCACCCCACGACTGCGGATAGCCAACATTTCCCCACCGACGTGCTTTCGAAAGTGAGGCATTTCCTTCAAAAAGGCAGTGCGGGCGACTTTACTGGCTTCATCCTAAACCCCCGCCTCGGCGACCCAACTTATCTGACAACCCTTGCTGTCGCATTAACTTCTGTCTTCGTCGTCATGTCCTGGTTTTCGCGCACTGGTGGTAACTGGGGCGGCCGCTTCTCGCCCTTTGGCCGCCCAGGTAACTCGCCAACCTCGGGCGTCGTCAACGATTCAGACTTTTCGTACATTACAAGCGAAGATTTGCGGAGAAACGGTGCGGCACAGACGCCAGCAATCGTTGATTGGGACGACAAGAACCCTGAGCGGGAGACTGATGTGCTAGTCTTCAAGGAAAAGCGGACGCACTACCCTACCCATTTTCCAGCACACAGCATACGTGATGGAGAGCTCAAGTGTGGCACGATCCGACAGGCAGCAGCGAAGAAGCTGGGGATTGACGATCATCGCCGGATACGCATGTTCTTCAAGGGCCGCAACTTGAAACATGATGACCGGACCGCACGCGAGGAGGGCCTTCGGGGCGATGGTACTGGCAGCGAAATTTTGGTGACGATTGGAGAGGCACCTGTCGGTGGCCTTGCACCTGGAGCCGAAGATGCATCATCATCAAGAGCATACAGCGATGGTGAGGGTGATGATGATGATGATGACGACGACGACGATGATGTTGATTCTGGCGCCAATAACTCTGGAAAGAAGAAATCCCGCAAACGTGGAGGCAGGAAAGGCAAGAAGAAGGGTACTCCTGCAAATGCATCTGGCATGTCGACACCGGTCTATACCACGCAGGGTGCTGGAGCAGAATACCTTCCGATACCCTCGCATATTAATCCACAGCCTAGGCCGACTTCGGCACCTCCGCAGACTACCCCACACGTCACCACCCCACAGACACCCATGGCGAAGCTGGACGCTATTGCTAGCAAGTTCCACACCGAGTTCGTCCCATTAGCTGTGCAGTACATGAGCAATCCGCCACAAGAAAAGGCCAAAAGGGAGTTTGAGTACAAGAAGCTCAGCGAGACGATTTTGACCCAAGTCATCTTCAAGCTGGACGGTGTGGAGACTGAGGGTGATCCCGACGCAAGGTTAAAGCGGAAGGCTCTGGTGAAGGAAGTCCAAGGCCTGTTGCATAAACTGGACGAGGTTGGCAAGGCCGGTTAAGCGTATACGTAATAGACAGTAATTCTGTGAATTGCAAGTGGATAGAGTGCAGCGCAATACATATCACACCAAGCTCTAACCGGGGGGAGGGGGGGGGGTTTTCTCCATCGCTTTCACACAATTGTTCCAACTAGAGTTTTTATTATTCTCCTAGGACCTCCCTATATTCATAAACTCACAAGCGTGTCTCTTGGCATGCACACCTACTTCTACTTGTAAAGATTGTAATTTTTTTGGTTGATCCCCTATTGTATTATTTGCGTGGTTTGAACAAGGTGAGTCAATAGTCTTTTTTTTTTCATTCAAGAAGTAACTTTGCGAGTACAATACCTTGTTTAAAAGTCTTTTTAAAATCTCCAACAACACAATCTTCGCCTCTAGCCAAGGCCGAAGGCAAGTAATGCTATTCAGTAGGTCTTACAGACTAGCAAAAGATGTCGAGCGAGGTATGAACAAAGCAAGAAAGAACGATAAAATCATACATGTCCTTGCGGACGCTGGATTTTAATCTTCGTGTGTGTTGGGTCTGATTGCTTGTGGGGTGGTGGAGAAGAGTCGTGGGTAATCAATCTATATAGAAGAGATAATTATTGAGCATTTGCTTGTTAGATTTGTTAGTTGGTTCTTGCAACTAAAGACTCTGTGTAGTTACAACATAAGGGTATCCTTTCTTTCCTTTTTTTCACTTGCCCGTTTCCACTACACCAAAGCCCAAACGCCATTTTCCTCGAAAATCTCAACAGGGCGCCTTTCATCCAGGGATCGCCGACCCGCTTCCAGAATAGCAGTAGTAGCAATAGTATTCCTGAGCGTGGGCAAGGGGCGCGCATCAAGCTGATCGAGCGTGATGTCTCCATTATTGAGCTGATTAACAGCGTCAATGAATTTCTCAAAGGAAATGTATCCATATCCAATCTGGCCTGCGAAATTTCCTTCTTCGTCGGGGGCGTATTTCATGTAGAATCTTTGTTGCTGGGTCAGTGGTTATCTTGTGGGATGATGGAGGACGGCTGGGGAATGGGGTACGTACGGGTTGTACCAGAGGAGACCGGTATCGTCGTCGGTGACGTCGTAGCCGCGTTTGGCTTGGTTGATGCGGATTTCGCCTTTGGATGCCATGTAGTGGAAGTATTGGTTGGAATGTACGCCGGCTTTTTGGGGGGCGGCCCAGCCGGCTGTGTAGACGGCTGTTGCGCGCTTGCTTGGGTCGTCTTTTTTCACCCAGTCGGTGAGAAGGGTTATTGTGTCTTCTGTGGCGGGATCGCAGCCGAGATTGGTGGCAATGCCTTTTGCTGCACTGCCCATGACGCGCACTGGCTTGTAGTCTGGAATCATGGACTCATTGATGTCGATGTGATGTGAGTTGAGATAGTATGAAATGTCACTGTCCTTGCCAGCCCAGGCCTTGAAAGTCTCAAGTTGGCTCCTGTTTTGGTATGAATTAGTCTCCCCACGTCTCCATGGTTTGCAGTAACAGCTTACTTCGGCTGACTCATGTATGAGTAGAAGTAATTGAAGTCTCCCAGTTTCTGGGCTCTGAAACGGGCGTCGGCATAGGCAGGGTCGTAGCGCTTGTGATGTTCAATGTACACGAATACATTGTGCTTTCTTGCAGCTTCGAGCAATGCTTGATGGTGCTCTAGCAGCTTCACTGCAGGTTTGGTAATAAGAACGTGGATGCCACGCTCAATTGCATACAAAGCAATTGGATAGTGAGTGGTGTCAGGGGTGAAAATGGTAACTATTCAAGTCAGCAATTTGATGGATCATAGCAGCCGATTGATAGCCACTCACTTGCACTACCCTTGGGCAACGCATTGATTGCCGTCTTGTATGCATCTGGGTCGGCCTTGCCTTCCTTGGGATATTCTTCGAAAGAGACGTCTAGGTTATTGTATGCTTCTGAAATGTTCTTCTGCAGGTGTTCACCTATGCACCATAGTTAAGCTTCAGAGCTAGCCAAACTTAAATGGAGTGCAACCTACGTATAGCGGGAAATTTCTTGCCAGATACACCAACCATGGAAAGCTTTCCTACTTTTCCACGTCTTCGAAGGTCAAAGAGTGTCAGGCCAACGACTCCCACTTTTTTATCCGACTTTGACGCACCACCTCCAACAAAGCCAGTCGTGTATTCGCCCGTACCAACCTACAGCAACGATCAGCTTTTACATCACGAGCACGGGCGCTGTTCATGTCTCGGGGCAGAAATTCATGCTTTACTATGACATTCAATGGAATCTAAGAGTTCATTCACGTGTGTTTGTACCGATATTAATAGTGAGGGGTAATGAACGTACCATGAGAACCTCTAGCGGAGCCATGATAACCGTTGCTCGTTGTGTTTAATCCAAAGGAGGTAATTGAACGCTGATGCTATGTAGCTTCTACAATATCCCAAGAGAACTATGAGTTGGGGTGGGAGCACTCCGCACAATGAAAAGCAAGAACATTCACCACCACACGACGATTATTGTACAGACGCCGCGGCATTTGAATACAGGTAAGCTAACATGGAACTACAGTTTCCCACAGCAAGCGAGTGACGAGGGTCGCACGCGACTTGCAACTGTTTTGCCGGCAACCGCGGCCGAATGACGTAGTTACTTCTAAACTTCATTCGTTCTATGGGCTCTAGTGTGGTGAAAGCTGGTTCTTGTAGTTAACTATTCGCACACAGTCTGCGTGTATGGGTCCTCCATGATGCTCTGAACTGTCATGAATCTCAGAAGCCCGGAATACCTACCTCTAACTACCTACCCACCTAGTTCGTGTTGTTGATAGCAACATATACCATGTTAATAGTGCAGGTCGCTGGATGGTTTTCCCAGAGTCCCCCCACACCGTCTTCATGCGGGTGGTCATCATTGGTGGAGAAATCGGCCAGATAACTACTTCCGTGCCTCACATCACCATATCGTTGACCGAATCCCAATCGCCCAAAGCTTCGTGCTGTTCTGGGCAAAGGATAATGTTAGTCACTGCCCATAGAAAAGACCGCAGTACGTCCCGCAATTCTCCCCAACTCGTCAGATCGGACACAGCCCTGCGTGAATGCTCGCTCTAGACTTTGCTATAACTATCAGCATTCTCGTCTCGTCGGGCAAATGAAGGACGTGTATTGGACAGGTCACAGGATCGTGACATGCTCAGAGCCACCAGGACGCCAGAAAATGCGGGTGGGATGATTTGACCTTTGCCGAGCTAGCTCTTGTGCAACTATACCTTTGGCCCGAATACTATTCATGTCGCCCTTGGGTATATTAGAGCTCGTCGCGCCTAAATGTGGCAATCATGTTGCTGAGCACTTCTCCCCACACATCCGGACACCTCCTAGTTTTCCATATCGTGCACGCTCCTTTCCATCCCAACACACACAAACCTCTCATTGAATCTTGACACACGTACCAAGCATGACCTCATTGAATGGTATCACCAATGGTGCCGCCAATGGTCACACCACAGAGCGAACGCCCTTGCGACCGGGTATCTATTCACCCACTATGACCTTTTTTGATCCTGAGACCGAGCAGTTGGACATTCCTACAATAAAAAAACATGCCGTCCGACTCGCCCAAGCTGGACTTGTTGGCCTCGTTACCATGGGATCCAACGGTGAAGCTGTACACCTATCACGAGCCGAAAAAACCGCAGTGACGCGAGCAACCCGCGAAGCTTTGGACGAAGCGGGCTTCCAAAACGTCCCTGTCATTGTAGGAGCCTCTGAGCATGGAACCAAGCTCACAATTGAGCTATGCAAGGAAGCCGCGGAAGCCGGCGGCGAGTATGTCCTCACTGTTCCTCCCAGCTATTACCGATATGCCATAGATGAGGATGCTATCTACGAATACTTCATCGAGGTCGCAGATGGCTCACCACTACCTATCATCTTGTACAACTACCCTGGAGCCGTTGCAGGAATCGATATGGACAGCGACCTCATCATCAAACTCGCTAAACACCCTAATATTGTTGGCACAAAATTCACCTGCGGCAACACTGGCAAGCTCACCCGTGTTGCTTTAGCTACCAATGCCGTCACCGAGAAGAGTCATGGCAGTGGTTACATGGCTTTTGGTGGTATGGCCGACTTCACCGCCCAGACTGCTGCTAGTGGTGGCTCCGGCATCATTGCTGGGGGAGCCAACGTAATTCCCAAGGTCTGCGTCAAGGTCTGGAATCTATGGGCGGAGGGCAAGTACGATGAAGCTTTTGAGCTGCAAAAGGTGCTTAGCAAGGGTGATTGGGTCTTGACAAAATCGGCCATTCCAGGCACAAAGTCAGCTATTCAGTCATACTACGGCTATGGCGGCCACCCTCGCCGACCATTGAAGAGGCTATCAAAAGAAAAGGTAGATGCAGTTGCAGAAGGCGTTCGGGAGGTGATGGAGATTGAAAAAAGTTTATAATGATGATGAAGGATGATGATGGTAAATACTTATGAATTATGTATTTTGTTTCTTCTTTCGAGCATCTCAAGCACGTATACTTGCAGTGCGACAATTGGAGGCAAAGTTTCGAGTTGCATCTTCACGCATGTGATTTTACGTATGATTAGTTATAACTAACTAACTAACTAGTTATTAACTAACTAGTTATTTATAACAACAAATTCATTTCTGAAATTCGAGGATTATCGTAAACATGTAATGACCTGAACGCATCTGTTGGTTCCACAAAGCATTGGGTAATCAACGTCTCACGCGTCGTTGCAACGAGTATATGTGAGTAGTAATATTGATTGTTGATTGTTCTGGTGTTTTGGGGCAACGAACGCGATACCAGCGCGTTCGTTCTCCTTGCGCTAGTCTACAAGTAGTTAGCCTAGCGCGCAGACTCCCTACTCAACTACTGACACAACTCTATATACAAAGGAAAGCGTTGCTTCAAATCCTAACAGCATCCTAGTTCTCTCTCAACAAGGCAAATTCACCACTACAAAGGTCTAGACTCAGACGATTGTTATGTTTATGCATGGAAAGACTATTCTCCACAGCAATGCAAGGAAGATGCATGCAAGCCATGTCTGCACGTTGTTATAGGCCACAGCTGCCCCCCCCCACTCATAACCACATGAAATCACTTGAGCACAATACCTAAGTAGCTCCGTACATGAACATGCCCGAAGTTCCCCGAATTAAGCTTTCTGATTCTGTGTCGTTTTCAACAGCGTTTCAGCTTCCGAAGACTCTGGACGGCCACAATACAACAGACCAGGACATCAATTTCATTCTTTTCCACAAGGATTACAAATGCGACTGCACTAGATTATAGCGTTGATCTTTTACTCCATAAAAAGAGGGCTTTTGCTTGATTGATTGCAAACGTTTCTCATAATCGCATTTCCTCCACTATATATTCATATACATTGCCTTGGTAGCTATAAATAGCAAATAGTATGGATATTCTCCAAACGTTCGTGAATTTCGTAGCAATCAACTACTCATGGCTGTTAGGATTTGCACCAACGTTTTCCTTTGTATATAGAGTTGTGTCAGTAGTTGAGTAGTCTGCGCGCTAGGCTATTTGTAGACTAGCGCAAAGAGAACGAACGCGCTGGTATCGCGTTTGTTGCCCCAAAACACCAGAACAATCAACAATCAATATTACTACTCACATATACTCGTTGCAACGACGTGTGAGACGTTGATCACCCAATCCTTTTTGGAACCAACAATGGCTGATTTTATAATCATACAGTCCTCGGTATGTCTTCTCCTATTGATTGAGCCTGCGCATTGAAAAAAGGAGCCGAAAAAATTGGTTAAGAAAAGTTTGCCGCAAAAGAAAACGTGATGACTATCAGATTGCAAGTCCGTTTCCAAGACTTGTCCATCGATATAAAGACAACACCTCTCTACGCTTCGCGGGCGTCATTTCTCGAGAGTGGCCATGACCCTTGATTTGAGCGAGAGTCGAAATCATGACTTTCCGGAAATTCCGTTGGTATTCGGTATTCAGCGTCACAACAGCTGCTTCATGTGCTCGTACAATTGTTTCGCAGGCCCGGATCACTCCATCGTTGGTCTCGGTAGACAGCTTATCTGCCAATAGTAGAAGGATCAAACTGCCCTGTAAGAGATACATTCCGAATAAATAGGGTATAAAAGAGAGATCTGGGTCCAGATCCAACACTTCTTCAACTGCATGTGCAGCAGATATCGCGTTCGAGGTTGCTGCGAGGAAGGACGGCGAACAAATCCACATATTGTCGTCTTCTAACAAAGCTACGGGGTCCCATTTTCCGTGCAGGAGAATGTGTAGGACATGCATGATGTGGGTTGCATAGGCGGCAACTTTGCGAGTTTGGTGGGTCCATTCACTGCGAACTGGATCGGGTGTTGTGCTCTGCTGGTTTGCGGCCTCTTCGTTCTGACCACATCCGTGCTGTGCCTTGAATTCCTCAACGCTGTAGGCATATCTCTCCAGCTGGCGCGTGATTTCGGCTTCGTGCAGCTCCCAGGTACTTCGTTGTCCGAATCTAGGATGATTCTTTTGTGCATTGAGGTCAACAATATCGCCAAGAATAGTCATTAGTGGCAGGAAGAAACCAAAAACATCGTGCCTAAACTTATTAGCTATTGATTTCAAGAGTTTTATGTTCTAGCAAAACGTGCTCATTTCCAACAGTCCTTTGCTGTCGCTAGATAGCAACTACAAGACCCCATGAAAATATCAGCAATGATGAAGTGGAAGAGTTGCACGTACGATATGCATTGGAAATTGAGTCCTTTTCGCCTTGTTCCTGTGTGTCCCGTGAAGAATTCGCCGGCTTGCCACAGGGTGTCCGCAATTGGCTGGTACAGGTCCTCACACTCGTTATCAAGCACAGCAAGCGGTCGATTGTAGCAGAGACCAAGATGTCGGTCTACCATGTATAGAAGCCACCACAGTCGTCGGCGCTCCTCTCTCATTTCCTCGATCAAAGCTGCATCGGCTGTGCCAACGGGTACTTGAGCTCCTGAGTGAGAACAGTCGGATATGCCGATATCTATCTCACGATTGTCTGTCGCTGATCCACTCACTTCTCGATCTTTGATAGGGCTCTGTGGTAATTCTCGGCCAAGCTTGAGTTCTCTGGCAAGAGACCAAGCCGCATTCCACCATCGAAGAGATGCTGCTTTGTACTCGCTGGCTGATGTCACCACACCAAGGTTCATGTATGTAGCTATATCATCCAAAGTGCTCGTGGGTGCCAGGGCTCCGTCCGGTTGTCCATCATAATGCCCCAACACCCGATTTACACCGAACGCATCATGCGCAGCTGAAGTCATGCCATTTCCTGGAGCAAAGCCGTGTGACGATGGAGAGTGGACTAGAGGTTTCAGTAAATCGACAGTCAGCTTCCACAGCTTCTGGCAGATGATTGACCTGGCACTGGGCGAGGATGTCAAATAGCTGGCTTCGCTAGTTTGTGCAGCTATCCATAGCATACTGGCTAACAGAGCGGGACTGCACTTCCGTGGCTTGTGTTGACGTAGAAACGACCGCTTCCTGAACACGGAACCGAGAATGTATGGAGAAGCCGGCTCCATGAAGACTGAGGAAGAACTTTGGAAATAATAGTCCAAAAGGTCGCATGCGGTGGTGACAGTCATTATCGTTCCTAAATGAGGGATCAGAGGCCTGAGAACAGGATATCGGCAGGCAACTGTTGAGCCACCATTCTGCGAAGAGCTCACACTTGCTCCAGATTGTGGCGATCCAGTGTCGGCGGAACCATAGCTGCGTGGTGACGATTGCCTTGCAGCTCGGTATTGCAAAGGATAAGTCATATTTGCATATTCTGGAGGCATGTGACCATTTTGCTCTGGGATTAAATGCATACCGTTCATGGTATACATGATTTCGGTTCTGGGCATTTCTGCATGCATTGGGGCGTAAGTGGCACCAGAAGCGAGCAGGAGAGGATCGATCATCATGTGGTTGACGGGTGGATTAAAAGTTGCGCCTTGAGAAGTATTAGTAGACTTGAAGAGAGAATGAAGATTAGATCGTTCCTGACTAGGGATGGTAAGATACTCACCTGAATGCAATGGTTGCCAGTCATTGGGAGGAGGCAGATTTCCTTTGGTAGGGGGGAATTGTTGCACAACAGGCGTTGCCTCCGACTGCGACCATACTTCGTCTTCCATTTCCAACGAGCCAGCAGGCCTCTCAAAATAAGTGTTTGACTGAACTAAGCCATTTGGGCTTGTCGGACTTGGGCCCGCAGCTGCAGCTTCCTCCCTCTGTTTCTGGATATGTCTGGGAACCTGGCAGAGGTAAGCATGCGACTATGGTGAAAGCGAAATACACAGGTGTTTGTCAGGCAGTTGCGAGGCCGAATCGAATCAAATCAAATCAAATCAAATCGCATCACGTCACATCACATAGTTCAAACAGAAGAAGTGAATTGAAAAGGGCGAATGGAGGCTGCATGACCCGTGGAGTGAATATAACGTACCTTTCCCCGCCTTTTTTTCTCGCGGTTGTACTGGCAAACATACTCAAGTTCGATGCAGCGAGAGCATGGCGATTGGCCATTGCATCTGGTTCTCATGCGATGGCAATGGTCGCAGGCTCGGCTGACTCTTCGTTTGACCGGGGCAGAGCTCCTTCGTTCGAGTTTTGGCATTTCAGCAGTGGCGATTTCCATGGCTCTGAGAGTCGAGTTGCTGGCAACAAGCTGGCAGACTTGAAAGGTCAAGAGAGAACGAACAATACGAAAATCTGGGGACGGTCATGCGTTACTTGGGGAGCATATGTGGGTCTCCGAGTAGAGCATTAGCGCAACCTGCAAGCATAAGGGATCCCCGGTTGAAGAGAGCCACGATCTGAAGGTTCCATGGACACAGCTTCGAGAAGCGAGATGAACTAGCTAGTGGGCAGTAATATCAGGAGACGCGATCGTTAAATTCGAGCAGACAATGGGCCGACGATCCTTAACTACGAGGGCATTTGAAGTCGGCACCTGGTGGTTGGCGCCAACCACCAGCTCCTCACCATTGCACCAGTCAGCAGCCGCCCGGCTAAATGACCGGCTAAACTCCCAAGCTATCCCCGCAACACTTCACCCTCCCTCCCTCCCTCCCTCCTTCTACTCCTCCTCCTCCTCCTCCTCACCTACCTATCCACCACCTACTTATCATTCATTTCCAAGCCGGGGAGTCCCATGTCATCTCGTTTTGTTTTCTTGCGTTTTCCTTGCTTCTGCTAGTTACCTGCCTGCCTATGCTTCTTTTCTTTCCCTCCCACGCTTGCCATGCTTACCTACCTACTCACGCATTCACTCAATTCACCCTAGGTATCACGATTCACACCCCAGCTACACCCTACCGGAGCTTTTCCCCCCACAAATACAATCAACCGCCATGATAGTCGACGTGCTGCTCCATTGACTAATCTCATCCACCCAAACATCGAAACCCTGTCATGCCAGTTCTAGTTCTCCAAAGCACGTTATACTTGCTAATCAAGTACCTTTCCTCCAGCCTATGCCTGATCACACTGCAGCCATGAAACACTGCAGCCCATCCTTCTCGTGTGTGCACGGTACTGCCATCGCCACATTGCGTACACACAAATGCTCAACCACTTTTGCAAATACCACCATATCCCCGTACGTACTGTGTACTTCAGTGCAACCCGAGTCAGTCACTGCACCATGCTTCTCAAAACTTTCCGGTCTGCATACGCGACCTTGCCGTCCCGTGCAAGCTACGTTGCTTCAAGTGTACGGAGTACTTCGTCAAAACTGCCGTACTGACTACTGACCTCAGCCCTGACTCCTAGTCTTGACAAGTGAGGCGTACTCGCCCAAACGTCACCGCCCATTCCCTAGTCTCACGTAGTTGCCGTCAAGGCAAGTCTTGTGTCGCGCGTTTCCCTTTTTAGCAAGGTGTTGGCTTAGTGCTTTTTCGACAGCTTCAGACTGCAGTAATACTCTGTAGAGTTCACGCCATAACCTTATCTAACTGGGCAGTATTAGTGCAGGTATCCAGGATTCCAAGTCTACGTCGTTACATTAATTATTCTAGAAGACATCTCTGATACGACCTGGCTCCTTGTCGCAATATCACGCCGCATAATCGCGTCACATGTCAACCATCAAACAGTCCTTGGAACTCGTGAAACAATCATCCAAGAAAAGTGAAGAGACCTGCCTTTTTTTTTCAAACAGCGATCTACACGCCACCTATCGAAGCGTATCCCTCATGCGGAGATGGTCTCGAAAATGACATGGCCGCCAGCGCCGCCAGCTTTCATGCACTGGTGTGTTCTCGTGAAACCACACGGGCTCTGCGTTTGTGACACTTATTTGTGAGCCTTACGGGCTCAAGTACCAAATACAATCTGACCCTCGGTAACTAGGAGTGCACGAGGACAGGCTTTGGTGCCAGGCCAGATGCAAAGACCAGGGTCTTAGATTTTCGTACTGGTCCAAAAACTAATCCTACCCGAAAGAAGCAAATTAAACCCACGCGGCGCTTCATGTTGTGCAGTAGAGCAGGTTACACTGCCTTCGTCGTTCAGTAGGCCCGGCTCTTTGGCAACATCCAGCTAGCTACCTACCTAGGCATGTAATTACGAAAATCGACATGAGCTCCTACTATTATTGCCTAGCTCAGTATACATCTAGTCTCCAGAAGTTCAATCCCTGAGGTTCCCCACAAAGCTAATTTAGGTCTCGCTTGCTCAGCTTTTACTAACACTTCCTCTCTGCTTCGCTGAATGGTGGAGCAATTGGTACAGAGAGTTGTCCTTAGTGGTAATTTGACTAGGCAAGATCAAAACCCCTGACCTACAGGATCTTTGCTTTGGTCTCCCGTTGATGATGAAACAAGACTAGCACACTTGATCTTGCCTCGATGATACGGCTCACTCATCACCGGTAACTGTGTAGATTTGAAGGGGCAATTCAATGGGGCCTTCACGAGTTTGCCATATATATTAAGGGTTCAGCACCATCAAACTTCCCCGATATTAGGGCCACGTCGTTGGCAAGGAACTTACTTTCACCACCACGATTAGTACCGAATTTACACAATGCGGACGTATGTGCCTGCCTGAAGTCGTGCACACACATACATGTGCGAAGACTCAGAAAGAGTGCTACACGTACCTACTGTGGCCCATTCCTAGGGACTCAGCAAGAAATTCCGGGGTATCATGCAGCCACAACTACAAGGGCAGTTTCGACTGAGCGGAAACGCGCCTGCAGGGCAATACGGCGTCCCTTGCTCACCTTAGTTATGAACCTCGATGATTCGTTATATCCTACCAAAATTATAGGTAATTGGTCCACTCCACCCTGGAACAGGCAGTTGGCTTTTGGGATCAAGCATCCCATTTCGCGTGACTGTCTGCCGCAACGCCTCGGCTAGCAGGTAACGGCAACAGAAGCCATAGCATAGCTGACGACCTCATAACTGGGGCAGCCTCGATCCTTGCAAGGCCAGATGCATCAGTGCTGCCATATCATGCAGCCACCACCTATGATCGAGGTCCTACAAGAGGCTGTCTATCGTATAATAGTGTGGGGATCTAGAGGGGAATCTAGGTATAGTATAAGGCTATATATTACGTAGGTATGTCAAGTCCAAAATATTTAGTAGGGTTTACTAAAAATGCATTTCCTTGCGGGGAAGCCTTTAGAGAATTTATAAAATAGTGACGTACTGCGTACCCATCGAGAGGACTGGTATACGTGTACCTAAGCTAGCTTTCATTACCTGTGCCTCCACCACCACCGAATAACGATTACGCCTATGCAAATCTTTCCAGTTTTTGACAATAGCTGGTAACTTGGGGTTGTTGCGTTTTATTCGTGGACCATGGGCGTCTTGCACATCTCTGTCAATCCGACTCAATCGTGGTTTCGCTAACTATTGGCATTGCTTCTTCCCTGGTCCTGGGCGCAAATTTGTCAGTAAAGCCACTAACGTCAGCGTCCTAATCGTACATAAAACTACAACTGGCAAAACTCATTGCTGGTCCTTGCATTTGCTACATCTGGAAAATGCAATTGTAAATATACATAGTGCCCTCTGTTCACAAATTGCAAATTTGACTGCGTACACCAACGTGGTTGAAAATGGACGAATTGGCTTATATCTAACCAATAATTCATCTCTGTAACACATCAATAAGTTACATAGTCACTTAACTGTTCCCTTTGCACAGAGATCAACAGCACTAGATCGGTACCCGTAGTCGTGCCCCATATTAACGGTAGTCTAAATCTTAGAACTATGATCCACAATAAGGTAATCAATGCAAATTTGTCACAGCTAGTCGTTTAGCTTGCTATATCTCAACCATCAACAATATGGTATAGAACACCAGTACTTCCTTTATACTACCTCCTGGTTCAAGTCACAGGAGTAGATTACAGTAGTTTTTCCTTTTGGGGCTTTCTCGGCCTCGTTTGGATCTTCTCCAGTATATGCTAGCGGCTAGCAACTGCAAGCACCACGGTTCTGTGTAGATTTGGGATATAGAGCCTTATCAGTCTCGTAAATACTGGGGTAAGCGAGTATGTACACACTTTATACAACGGGGCTTCCAGCATACTTTACGCACTTTGAGCCTTGGGAATTCATAACAATTCACTTCAATTAGTCAGTATTAGTGGAAAGTTTGGTATGCGTAAGTTTCAAGACCGGGTAATATAGCAGCCGTGATTTGGATCTCGCCTCGTTTGGAAAGTCAGCTGTGGAGAATCTGCATTCGCTAAAGAAAATGAAGACTCTGATCATGGCAAGAGGTTTATTTGTCATTTAGCTAGGTGAGGTGCACTTAATGCTAATCCAGGTCGACCGATTACCAATTGCAGGATTTAGATGCTGGGCTGAATGCGGAATGCTATCTCACTGATGCATCTGAGGCCACTCTCGCATCGACGTACATAGCGACTCAGTAGCACGCATATGAGCATGGTTTATGACCTGGATTACCTCCTTGCCGTGTCAGATAAGGTCCATATAGTGCGAAGTTCAACCTCACCTGATACACGTTTAATGCTAAAGAAGAACCATGATCCACGACATGGGCATCATATAGATGAGCAAGTGGACAGATCAATAGAATTGTTTGCATTTGCTTCGTAACCCAAGTGCATTCTAGTCCAGGAAACCTTTTCTATAATTAGCAGTCCTGGATCTGGAGGGTTGCAGTTTTAACTGTTTTCTCTGCAAGCCCAGAACCGGTATCTCCATAATAGATGCGTAATACAAAAAGATTTTGCTGTCGATTGCTTCTTGTAAATGAATACTGCATGTCTTTTCTAATTTTACACAGCTCGATACTTCTTTGTCTTAGCCAAATGGCCAATAAGTGGAAAGGTAGGTCATGTAGGATCAGGAGGGGTTTCTGCAACCCAAAGATGTAACGAAGGTAATCGTGAGTTTTGACGAGGTGTGATGTGGATCGACTGGGCAAAATATAGAATAGCTAGGTAGAGAGAGCAGTAGGTAGGTAGACATGAAAGTAACAACCTTGGAACCTTGGAACGGCGTGATAGTTAAGAAAGGTTGGAACAGCTCGCAAAGGTTTGATCACAATGCAAGCGCTAAAAAGGCTGTAGTTAACTAACCTATTTAGGGCACATTTCTTGGTCTTTTATTCATACATAATAATTAGCACCTCGAATAATACTTCTCAAAAAGGCCGTGCCTGAGACCAAGGTAAAGCTCACACGTGACCTTTGGATGACGAACTAGTTGGCTAACTAAGCGAGCACGTGATCGCCATTTAAGCGGGTCCTGTTGCCTGAAGCGTTCCCCTAAAATCTCGCGCAGGTCCGCGCCCACTCTCTTACCTACTTTCTAACGTTTCTGACGCGCAACCAGGATTCCAGCCGCAATCATGTCGTGGCGCAATCAGGGCATCACCGGCTCGAACAACATTCCCCTCGGGAATCGTCGTCGCTTCGGAGGTGATAACGCTGATGAGAATGGATACAATCCTGCGGCGCCAGCAGAAGGTTTGTCTGAGTTGAAGCGTGGACGCAGCCCAACGCGAGGTAAGTCAAGCCCACCACATGATCTCTATGGCCTACTAACATGCTTAGACTCTGAGGGACCGCGAATTCGCAAGAAGCGCAATCGCTGGGGCGATGCGAGTGAAAATAAGGCTGCTGGCTTGATGGGCTTACCTACTGCTATCTACAGTGCCATGACTACAGAACAGCTGGACGCGTACACACTTCATTTGCGCATCGAGGAGATCACCCAAAAGCTCAAGATCAACGATGTTGTCCCAAATGATGACGATAGGTACGTGCCTTGGATTTGCAAGTTTTCAGAAATCGTCCTGACTAGTCGCTAGGTCACCATCACCCCCGCCGCAGTACGACAACTTCGGTCGCCGTGTCAATACACGCGAATTCCGCTACCGCAAACGCCTTGAGGATGAGCGTCACAAACTTGTCGAAAAGGCAATGAAGACGCTTCCCAACTACCATCCCCCTGCGGATTACAGACGCCCTACTAAGACACAGGAGAAGGTCTACGTTCCGGTCAATGACTACCCGGAGATTAACTTCAGTATGGAACTAACCCCCGTAACACCCCTTTGTCTTTTTCGTACTACCCTAGCCTTTGTCTTGACCGTGTGCTCAGGCTGCTCGATGCACAAGCGTCACAGCGTCTGCAGTATAGCTATGTCACTAACCCCAACCGTCCTTTGATTTTTACATTTTATACTTTTGATCATACACTAACTGTACCTTTTTCTACTAATAGTTGGCCTACTCATCGGCCCGCGTGGAAACACGCTTAAGAAGATGGAGTCCGAGTCCGGCGCAAAGATTGCTATTCGCGGCAAAGGCTCCGTGAAAGAGGGTAAAGGACGATCTGACGCGGCTCACACCAGCAACCAGGAGGAAGATTTGCACTGCTTGATCATGGCCGACACTGAAGAAAAGGTTAACAAAGCGAAGAAGCTTATCCACAACGTCATTGAGACAGTGAGTCGAACTTGCCATGCCCTGAAATATTCTAGACTGACATATTATCTAGGCTGCATCTATTCCCGAAGGGCAGAACGAACTGAAGCGCAACCAACTTCGTGAGCTTGCCGCACTGAACGGAACTCTTCGCGATGACGAGAACCAGGCATGCCAGAACTGTGGCGAGATTGGCCATCGCAAGTACGACTGCCCACAGAAGCAGAACTTCACCGCCAGCATCATCTGCCGTGTATGTGGTCAGGCCGGGCACATGGCTCGTGACTGTCCCGATCGAAAGGTTGGCCAACCGTGGCGTAACGACAATCGCTTCGGTGATCGCGGCCAGGCTCGCATTGGAGGCGCACCCGAGAACGACGTCGATGCATTCATGGCCGAGATGGGTGCTGGTGGCGCGCAGCCTCGCGGTGCTATCGAGTACGCAAACGGTGGCGGAGAAGCTGGAGCTGGCGAGCGCGCCCAAAAGCCCTGGGAACGAGGCCCAACCGGCGGTGCTGCTCCCTGGGCCCGCAACGACCGCGACGACCGTGGTGCTCATCACGCTGCGGCGCCTCCTCCTTGGGCTGCAGGTGGTGGTGCTGGTCAGTCGTATGATCAGAACAATGGTTATGGACATAACGCAGCGCCTTGGGCATCCGCAGCACCTGCCGCACCAGCTGGCGGATATGGCTATGGAAACTATGGCTATGATGCCGCTGTTGCTCCAGGTGCCTATGGAGCTCCTGGCTATGGCGCGCCTGCTGCTCCTGGACCTGCTCCTCCTGGACCACCCCCAGGTCTTGGTCCCCTTTTCCAAAATTATGGAGCTGGAGACGTTCCACCCCCTCCCCCGCCTCCTTCTGGGTCTGTTCCACCACCCCCGCCGCCGAGCGATATCCCACCTCCCCCTCCCCCAAGCGATTTGCCCCCCCCGCCTCCGCCTCAGTAGACGTCATGATCATAGCGCGCTTTTGCTAATCACCCCAAAGCCTTGCGCTTTCTCAACGTCTAGGACCTGCATTCGAGATGGCGGCGATATGGGTGGCCTTGTGTATTATCAAACAACAGGAAATGTCCCAAGCTGAGATGTAGCTGTGGAGGATTAACAGAGTGACTAATTTTACAGGTGGTGGGCTCTCTGTGGCCCATGGCATGTAAGTATCCAAAAGATCTCGACGGGTTATCCTCCTGGGGCAAAGGGGCTGGTTTTCTGGCCATAGCTTGCCCAAAATATATGAAGAATGTTTCTCCTATCCGTGTATGCTCCCATGTGTTGATCAAATGTGTGGTGAGACGTTGGTTGTAAACTTGTAATTACTCCGTATATTTCAACAAGTGGTTGATGTGTGGACGCGCCAAGCACGACTTGACTAACTAACTAGGGCAGAGACTAGGCGATGATGACGGACGGGCACATGCAGACAAGTCCATCATGCAAAGCCGCCGGATTCTCGAACCTCTCCTTTGTTGATACTCGGCGTGCTTCATTCATATCCTGTTGCCTGCCAGAGCCTGCAAGCAGTAATAGCTTCCAGCAACGTCTTGAAACAGCTGCGAGGCTTCTCCCGCGCCCCGCATTGCGCCCTCGCCCTCGCCTTCACTCGCCTTCACTCGCCTTCACTCGCCCACGCCATGGAGGGGATACGCGTGAGCAAGGTAGGGCTTTGCCCAACGGGTTATAAAACAACTTCACGCATCCGCATACTGACTATGGGCAGGCAGAGGGCATCTACCTTCTTCGCAGAGGCATTCGTTTCGATGGCACGCTGCACCTCATGCCCCACCACATCGTCTTCAGCTACCTACCCACTTTGCCGCCAGATGCCCCCGCCGACGCGAAACCCCCGCGGCAGAAGGAGGTATGGATTACATACCCCATGATCTCGTTCTGCTGCTTGAAGCCGAGTCCCCCGATCTTGCGCCAGGAATCGTCTATTCGCATCCGTTGCCGTGACTTCACCTTCTTCGCCTTCTTCTTCCCAGATGAGAAAAAGGCGCGTGACGTGTATGATAGCATTCGAGCCTTGTCGTGCAAGATCGGAAGACTGGACAAGCTACTGGCATTCACCTACCGGCCAAAGCCCCCCGAAGACCAACTGAATGGCTGGGATATCTATGATGCACGCCGAGAATGGAAGCGACTGGGTATCAGTGGGAAAGATACAGAGAAGGGTTGGCGCATATCAAAGATCAATGCAGAATACAAGGTGCGTATGCCATGAAGACCGCTCGTACGCAATGATCTTCCTCTGATCACATATGGACGAGACAGTACTCCAAGACTTACCCTGCCCTTATTGTGGTGCCCACCAAGGTCTCAGACAGCGTCCTCAGGTATGCTGGCGAGTACCGTTCACGACACCGAATACCAGCGCTTGTCTATCGCCACCCTATCAACAACTGCTCAATCACGAGAAGCTCGCAGCCAACCCCAGGACTTCGCGGAAATCGAAATCCCCAAGATGAGAGGCTCGTTGCAGCCATATGGGCAACCAATCGTGGGTGGAAAACTGCACAAGCCCCCTCACCACATTCCAGCAACCTCACCCCCGAATCAAGTGTTGTCAACGTGAATGAATCAAGTGCTAATTCTTCCTTTGTTGGTGTAGTGGATGGGCAGTCTGTAGGATCAGGGAGAACAGTCGTGGATGACCTTGCCGACTCATCTGAGATTGAAGCTGACATTCCAAAGGTCTATGGAGCCCAGCAGCGCAATTTGATCGTCGATGCGAGGCCGACTGTCAATGCATATGCCATGCAAGCTGTGGGCCTCGGGTCAGAGAAGATGGACTACTACCCTGGTGCAGAGAAGGCATATCTTGGTATTGACAACATCCACGTCATGCGCAAGTCTCTTGACACAATCATCGAGGCACTGAAAGACACCGATATTACGTCTCTCCCTCCGAATAGGAATCTGCTAGCGAAGAGCAACTGGATCAAGCACATCAGCAACATACTTGATGGCGTGGCACTCATTGCTCGGACTGTTGGAATCATGCACTCTCATGTACTAATCCACTGCTCAGATGGTTGGGATCGCACCAGCCAGCTAAGCGCACTTAGCCAGATATTGCTTGATCCATATTACCGCACCTTGGAAGGTTTTATTGTTCTTGTCGAGAAGGACTGGTTATCCTTTGGACATATGTTCCGGCACCGATCCGGATTCCTCAGCCACGAGAAGTGGTTTACGATTGAGAATGAGCGTATAGAGCGTAAGAATGATGGCCAGGGAGGAGGCAATCCCTTTGAAAATGCGCTTCGTGGCGCAAGGGGCCTTTTCAATCGACAAAACGAATCAAATGAATCGCTCAACCAGCTACCAGAAACCAATGGAACAGAGACGGGAGATACTGCAGATACAGCTTCTCCAAAGCCTACAAAGGTTGGTGCTGCAGAAGAACACCGCGTTACCAAAGTAAACGAGCTCTCGCCGGTGTTCCACCAATTTCTCGATTGCGTTTTCCAATTACAGTACCAGCATCCAACACGGTTTGAATTTTCTGAGCGCTTCCTTCGAAGGCTTCTTTATCATCTCTACTCTTGCCAATATGGTACCTTCCTATTCGACAATGAAAAAGAGCGTATTGATGCACGCGCGAAGGAGCGAACAAGATCGGTGTGGGACTACTTCCTTTGCCGGAAGCAAGAGTTCTTGAATCCGAAGTACGATCCAGAGATTGACGACTCAGTGAGAGGCAAAGAACGCATGATATTTCCACGCAAAGGCGAAGCACGATGGTGGGCTGAATGCTTTGGTCGTACGGACGAAGAAATGAATGTCTTTGGTCCTCAACCGCCACCAAATCTTACTCCTCAAACTAGTAATGCTTCACGTACCCGAAGTGGAACGAGCACGCCATTGACTCAGGAGCCCATTGTTACTGGCACAGAGACGGCCGAGGAAGCAACCGGCGCCGGAACAATCATGCAGCCACCTCCAACACACGCCATTGGAGAACCCTTGGCGAACGCACCGAGTGCACCATCGCCTCTAGATACAGCAACGGCTCTTGGTCAAGACATTAGACAAGGTCTTGTAGCGGGAATTGAGAGGCTTGGTATCAGGAACAGAGGAACAAGTCCAGCTTCGGGAAGCAGTCGCCTGAGTGCTGAAACAGGAAGAGAAGCTCCAATGTCCAGTGCGGATTTAGGTCTGGAGAAAGGAAAAGAAAGGAGCAGAAGTAGGAATAATCACGAAGATGTACAGAAAGAGGTAGAAGTAGAGATGCAATAAACAGAGCTGATTTCTCTGTGGCCAAGGCGGAAAACTGGCTTTGTGAGAGCTGGTACCTAGTTGAAAGGTTGTGGATGGCAAGAATTCCAAGTTAACTACGACGATACCCAAATCAAGAATTTGATGCGCCACAAATGTAATACGAAGATGATTTTGTACGTAGATGTGGATGTGGGAGATAGTGCAATACAACGCAAGGAATAAACCAGTGATGCGCAGAGATCTTGATCTGTATAAAATAAAAGTATTTTCTTAGATTTAAAATTGATTTAGAACTTCCGATTGGAAGAACGGAAATGATGATATCAAGACTTGATAGATTTATCCGATCAGAAAGCAGTTACTAAGCATCGGAGCTACGACAATGACGTTTTTCATTTCCCTCGGCAACCTCAACACTGGAAAGTACAACAACCACTTTGTGGCTCATTGATCCTTCTAAGCCCTCAAAATCACCTTCACAGTCACAATGGCATCCTCACGCCTCGTCGCTCGCTCATCACGAGCCATTTTCGCCTTGACACGCACGACAAGTGCGTCCCGCACGTTCAGCGTATCCAGCAACTCTCGTAGCAATGAGTTCGAAGCGCTCAACAAGCGCACAAATGACACTTCGGAGACGTACCGCAAGTACCAAATCGAGAAGCCCTTGAACCCCCATATGACCAACACCACATCGACTATTACCAATGACATGCCTGCGGTCGGTAAAGACAAGGCGCCGCCTGAGCTTGTTACCAACGTGGACCCCAAATTCACACCCAAGGATGCAGAGCCAGAGAACACGAAGCGCATGACGGGCGGCACGCAGAAGAGCAAAAATGTGAGTGGCGAGAACCAGGAACTAGGTGTTGGAGAGCTGGAAGGGGCCAAGTTCAAGATTGAGCCCTTGCGGAGGAAGGGAGAGGAGACGAACACGACTCGTGCGAGGTTATTATGTTCGTTTCTTGCCCCGCGCGATCCCCACGATGCATTTTGTTTTTCTCCATCGTTCAATTATTTTGTCTCCGTCTTTTGGTTTTCCACCTTCGCTTTGCCATTCATGCTGCAATATGACTGACGAGACATTTTGATATAGACCAAAGCCGGAAAAGAGGGACGCTAGAAAGTGACCTCCTTCTCAGCACCTTTGCCGACGCACACCTCTCCACCATGTCCCCGAAACTGCTAGAGCAATATGACCTTTTCCTCGATGAGAACGATTGGGACATTTACTATTGGGCTACTCAGGAGCCTTCTCCCACATCGCGCGAAACAGCCGAGGGTTCTGGTACGGACTTGGCCACGCCCAATGCGCAGGGCAAGGACACAAAGGTGCAAAAGAAGGACGAGTGGAAACGACAGCCTGCGACTGGTGAGTGGGCGCAGACTGTTGGGACTTTTAAGCCTGCGTATCGACCTGTTCCTCAGCGATGGAAGAATAGTGAAATTTTGAGTATGCTTCGGAGACATGTCAAGGAACGAAGTGCTGGGGGCGTCATGGAGGACAGTGTGTCTGGTGACTCCAGCAATGAACATCGCGGCAAGGGACTTGGCATGATGCCGAATATCAAGAATTTTGATTCATGATCCTATCCTCGTTGTGGCTATGTACAGCTTCTGTAATAGTAAATATACGTACTCTATCAAAAAAAAAAGGGGGGGGGCATTCACTCATACATCTCCACATCTCCTTGACTTGGCTTTTTTATGCTGGCCACACTCAAATAGAGTTGAAAACCGCCATGCTATTCATAACCTTACCATCATCACCCACCATCAAGTTCCACCCACAGCTACTTCCCAGCCCAGCATTATCAATCCACGCCGGCTCCCAATAAAACAAGCCCGTACCCTTCCCATTCGCAGTCGCACCAACCCTCTTGGCAACCTGCTTCATCCACTGAATCTGCCCATCCACCGAGACAGGAATAGACCTAGTATCCGCCGGAAACGGCGTCGACGGATTAGGACACCAACTAGGCCAATCCGTCTCCACGACCATGACCTCCTTTGCATACCTGCGAGCCATATTGCTCAACGAGCTCGACAGCGCCGCAAGCTCCGCGGCGCTATTATAAAAGGGATAATACGAGACGCCCTGGACGTCGTAATCGCTGGCCGACAAGCCGGCTTTGAGCACGCTGTCGTACCACCACTGCTGGGTATCCCATTTCCAGCCGTTGTCCAGGTGAATCATGATTTTGGGGCGGGGATTCATGGTGCTTTCTTTGATGGCTTTGCTGGCTGATTTGAGGAGGGCGGCGACGTTGGGGGCGCCTTGGCCGCTGTCTAGTTTTCCTGTGGGGAAGAGGAGGCCTGGGGTGATTTCGTTGCCAATGGAGACGAGGTCGAGGGCGAGGTTGTTGGAGTGAAAGGTGTTGATGACGTTTTTGGTGTAGTCATAGACTTGCTTGATGAGGGCGTCTTTGGATAGGGATTGCCAGGCAGAAGGTGTGACTTGTTTTCCTGGGTCGGCCCAGTTGTCCGAGTAGTGGAAGTTGAGGTAGAGTTTGAGGCCGGCGGCTTTTGCGCGCTTGGCGAGGCGGATGTTGTAGTCGACCGTTTGGTGGGTTGACCCAGATTCGTTGGCGTACGGTGTTTACGCCCGAATTCTTGAGAATGGTTTCGAGAGGTTGTACTTGCCCATTGGAGTTTTTGTATGTCTTGCCGGCTTTTTCTTCAATCAGGAGAGAGGACCAGTCAACCCCCTTGTAGGGGAGTACCGCAAGTGCAGTCGTGGCAAAGACCAGACTGAGAAATGAGGCAAGATGCATGACTGACAGCTTTGTCGTGTGGTTTAGTACAGCTTGCTTCGTGAATGCATCATGGCCTTAGGATGTAATACCTGTTTTATACCAATCTTCTCTTGGCCATTGTCGTCTTGACTAAAATATTCGAGATTGATAGGCAAACTGGCGGGGATGCTTAAAACAGAAGGCATCCCGCCAATAACTAGCACATAATTCTTCCATGAGGTAGCCATACAAGGCTGTTTCGGGCATATAGTCTTGTGCTGATGTATTAGCAATCTCAAGTCGGGTCTTTTATGGCGAGTGCCGGTCATGGGTATTTCGGTGCACGAATTTAATTAGCGGAATCAAGGCATTACGTTCGGAACTGCCAAGATCCCGTCTACCAAAGTCCGGGGAAGGATCAAACTCTAGCCAGATGACTACTACATGCCGAAAAAGTCACTAGCAGATTTGGAAATGGAAAGCTCTGGATGCGTTTGCAGTTCGTTGGTCAAAGCCATCTTCTCTCATGTTTGGATTGTTGTAAAGAGTACATAGCACTTAAGCACAAGACTCCGTTACCTCCCGAATCAAAAAGCAGCCCAGTCGTTCCGAGTGTGCAAGGAAGATATAACTCGTAGCCTTCCGCCGAATGCCATTTTTCATAAGCCCATACGCCCCGTGGCCTGGTATACCTCTACTGCTCCTCAGTGTAGCCCTCACCTGCTGGCTGGGCCTCGCCTTCACCCTGCTCTGCCTGCCTGGCCTGTTCTGCAGCCTGTTGAGCGGCGATAGCCTTGGCGCCGTAGTCCTGGGACATGGGCTGGACGACCGGCTGCTCCTCCTTGGGCTCGATGATGGTCACAGAGTCGGGAAGAGTCTTGGATGGGCCGGCCTTGCCCTCAGGATCTGAGCCACGCATGATTTTAACCTTGATACCAAGCACACCCTGGCGGAGTAGGACGTGGCGAGTGGCCTCGTCGATGAAGTCCTTGGCAGGCTGACCGGAGTGGATCATGAAACCGTCCTACAGCCTGTTAGTATTGCCATAGGAAGATGACGACGAGCGCTACATACAGTGAACTTCATGCTCTTGGCACGGGCGGCCCTGAGCTTCCCAGAGACAACAACTTCGCAACCCTTGGCGCCAGACTCCATGATGAACCTCAGCACACCGTAGCAGGCCCTTCGGACAGCCAAACCATTGAGAAGCTTGTAACGGAGAGATTCGCACTGGGCGACAGCCGAGAGACCACGGTTCTGCACCTTGGCGGCATAGAGGGAGACCGAGTTCTCGGGGAACTTGAAGCGCTTCTGGATGAGCGAGGTGAGCTCACGGATGCGGCGACCCTGCTCTCCGAGAACCTCCTGTGTGTGGGTGGCGCGAATGATGATGTCGGTGACGGTGGGAGTGACGCGGACCTCGACGCCAGAATAACCCTCCTCGGCCAGCTCGCGCTGGAAGAATTCGTTCAGTTCGGCATAGAAAACACCGTCTATGAGAAGTTTCTAGTTAGCGAGTGCCCACTGTGCGTGATATTTGCTTGAGCTCCGCAAGCGCCCTTTCTTTCCTACAGGGCCTCGAGTCATATAAACGGGCTGATGATCGTACCAGCAACGAACTTTCTCCTCTTGGAACTGCGCATTGGTTAGCCATTGGATCTTGAATTTGCACTGCGCCGGTGCAGTGAGCCGGTGCACTCACATAGCGGACTGAGTAGTGGCCATTTTTTCAGACTGTCGATCTTCGTGTCTGAACGTCCGGGAAGGGAGGGCGTGGCTGTTCAGAAAGTCGGCAACCGTGTTGTCGTAGTCGTAGTCGTAGTCGTGAAGTGGTCCGCACTGGTAAAATGACCGCCGATTAAGCGAGTTCGTGGGCGAGCTTGGACCACCCACGAGCAGCCATAGTTGATTGGCACGAGATCGACATGAAGTCATTGTCAAGAAAGCAATTGTAATTCCAGTATCAAACGCCGCCATCCCATGCATACCATCCCGTGCCAACCATGCATATATAAGTCTACATGTACAAGAGCTGTTCAACGGTCCCGTGTCCTCCATTGGCCGAGTGGCCTTCCATCTTCTAATGATGCTCAATGGGCTCTTCGGGTAGGAGAGGCTCAGGCCTTCTCTCGACGCAAGCCTTTAGTGGCGGCCTAATCAAATCATTGAACAAGAACGTGCCATATACGAGCAGGGCAAATCCAAGCACTTGCAGCCACTTGAATGTCTCCCAGCCAAGACCAAGCGAAACAATCCAGATGAAGAGCGTACGGCACGTGTCAATGGTAGAGCGCGATGTCGCGGAAACGGTGCGGGTCACTGAGAGGCCGAAGAAGTTGAAGCCGCTGTCCAAGATTAGCAACTTGTGGCGGATACAAGGACACGAGCAAAGACTTACCCAATGCTAATCATGATCAAAAACGAAGACACAGCAATGGCGCGGTAATGTGTCATCTGATACAGTCCCTCCTTGGCATTGAAATACCCAGTTCCAATGGCGAAGTGTAGAATAATCATCCCAACCAGTGTGACAGAGAAGCCAAAAAAACCTTCCCAGCCAACAACCTTGATCGGCTCCATGGCATACTTCTCCATGATGCGCTCTTCCAGCACGAACTGGGTAGCAGTAAAGATCTGCGCGCCTGCGATGAGCAACACTCCAATGACAGTCATGACAGCCTGTGATACATTCTTTTGCGGCTCGGTTGATCCTGACGACAAGTCGTGCAGGGCTTGATGTGAGGGGGTAGCTTTGTCATCTCGTGTAATGGCACCTGCAAGGCCGACAATGGCGACACCAAAGACAACGACAAAGAGCGAGAACCATTTGTATAGTCCAAGATGACGCTTCAAGAACCAGACGCTGAAGAGGCCAACGAAGAGCACTAAAGCGCCTCTGGTCATTTGGTATATGCTGGCGGCCACAAACAGGAGCCCGACATTCATGAGCGTAGTACCTGCGATATCGCAGCATGCCGGCAGTGCCAGCAACAATATAGATCTGCCTTGGAGTGGTATTCTACCCTCCTCGTCGGGATGGGCTGGCTTCAGTGGATTTGCAATATCTACCGTTTCACTTTCGTCCGAAAGCGCAGGTGTTGCTGCGCCTCCATTGTCGGGGATAGCTTCGTAGCCTGCGCGATGGGTCGCATAGCGTTGGTACATGGAGAAGGCACCGATGACAAGCCAGCAGCCCATCTCGCCCACGAACATTTGGAGTGTCTGCAAGACGGGCTGTTCAAAGTGTTTGCGGTACTTGGGCGAGGGCGCGTCGCAGTTCTTGACGCATTGCATGTCCTAGTCCCGCTGGTCAGTGGATAGGCTTCGGCATCACAGTGCAGCCGTGCACATACTTGATACTTGGTCAAGAGGGTGTTGCAGACGCCCGTCAGCAACATCATAGCTACCAGAAACGGCACCGCGGCTTTGACAGCCATGATGGGCGGATAGTGGTGGAGTTTCACGGTAGCTTGGGCCCTTTATCTCGAGGTATCAACGTTGTGGGTATGCAGGAGGAAAGGAGCAAGTGGTGTGAAGAGATGGAGGAATGGAACGATGGAACGGTGGCCCATGAGCTGTCAGGGAGCTTCAAGTCGCGACCCGTGATAGCAATGAGTGAGGCTTGGTGCACGGCCGTGATGCTTCTGTCACTTAGTAGCTGATCACCCTTTTTGGAGATAACTGCTTACCCGCGCCACGCGCCAACCCCTCCAGTTAGCACTGCCCAGTTCAACGCCCAACACTAGCTCGGCGCTTAGCACTATTAACTTACCTACTTTTTTCACGATAATAATATGCTATAGCAATTATAATAATATAGAGGATTAACTAGTTAAATAATTTAAATTATTATTTAGTAGTAACTAACTAACTTATAAGTTAAAACTTAAAAACTTAAAGTTACAGTTATACTTATATTAACTAACGTGGTTCATAAGCGAGCTGATCACCCAAGCGAGCTATCACGCCCTACCAGCGCATCGACTTTGATATAATATCACGTACTTTCAACACAGTTTTTCAAGAATCGTAGTAAGCCATTTTATTCTCTGGACTCGTCGCTATCCTTTGTATCCTCTATTTCTACCTGACAGGTGCGGGAGTTATGTCCTTTTTGACCACAACGCCCGCAGTGCCTCCCTGTACTCACCCTCTTCGCCGGCGTCTCACTGGCCTCACGATCGCCACGCTCCCTTTTAGCAATTAAGTCGCCTACCTCACCAACTGTTAGTGTCTCCTCTGTCTGTATATATCATCGCTTTCGACTTTTACGCTTAGTCTGCGCATCAACCGCGTCTCAAAGGCGACCAACTTCCTCCTGTAACAACACCATATTATGTACTATCTGCTGGGCGCCTTTACTCAGCTGGCGGACCTGCTCATCTAAAGAGCTTGCGGAGGACC
>SSBG01000029.1:217757-233696 GCA_028220655.1 Shiraia bambusicola | reverse complement strand
AGTAGCCTGGTGCGCTCAATTCGACAGCTGCATGAGCCTGCTTCTTCTCAGACCAAGATCATTGCCACCATTGAATATCAAGGCCTCTTCGCTGATCAAGCCTGACCCAGCCAACCCTTTGAGTGTCTTTGAAATCATGGCAATGGAAATCGTACCCATCCATAACAAAATACTGGATTTGACGCTGGACGTCAATGCTAAGAGACCAGTAGCCTCGTTGAAGGATGAAGTGGCCTGGCTACGACGGGTCATGTCAGATCTCCATGGAGTCATGGATAATGTATGATATACATGTTGCAGCATTAAAACCTAGGATTCTAACACATATAGGCGCGGCCGTCGCATCTCCTAGACACCAACATGAACATCCTTCTCCACTGGAAATGTCTGGAATTCAAATACTTTTCAACTCTCGCTTCAGTCCACCGCCTTTCTCCCACAGTAACAACAAACCCTCTAGAGCGAGAAGAATGCCTCCAAAGCGCCCGCAAAGCCCTCGAATGCGTCAAATCCATTGAAGAAATCAGCAAAAGCCTCGGCCACTTCTTGGAGGGTTACGACCCTTACTTAGCATGGTAAACCCTACTCTGATTCCCTCGCCAATCTCAGCCCATTGACCAAAAACCCAGGACCATGCTCTCTTACCCCCTCTGCCCCTTCTTCGTCGTCTTCTGCAACGTAGTAGGCACCTCCAACATGCAAGACTTCCAACTCCTCCAAGACGTCACAGATGCAATCTCCACACTCATCTCTGAAAACAAATTCGTAAACCGTCTCCATCGCCTATGCGCAACCCTCCTAGGCCTATGCAACCCACTCGTCCAAGGCCCCCACAACCAACACCATTTCAACACCCACATTCCGCCACCTCATACAGCCTCTTCTTCTTCAAATGCCGCAACTACTATACCCGAAATCCCGATTTTGCAGACTGATACAGATGGTAGTACTATGACTGGTACTGAGACAGGCGATATCAATCTTGCCACGAATCCAGATGCAAATGCCTTCATGACGTCCTCGTGGAACGACGATATGATGTGGCAACTTTTCCAGTCGCAACCTTCGCTCGATTGGTTTAATGCTGATATCTTGGATCCAATGTGGAATTTTCATGTGCCCAAATGAATTGTCCTCGGGAGGAAACTTTTGTTTTCTTCTTCTTCTTCTTCTTCTTCTTCTTTTATATATATACCTATGTATATATATCATGGGTATACAAGTATACAAAGCCATCATCAAAAGCTTTCTATCCTGTCAAATCTTTTATTCCGACTCTCCCCCTCTTCAACATTTACAACAACCATAGATCAATGGAAAAAACAAAGAGAGCAAGGATGAATTATGCAATTCACATGAACGCTTTTTTTTTCAAAATATATATATTACATAGATACACGCGGAGCAACAGCTAATCAGTCTCCATGCGCGCGCACATTCCTTCTGAGAAGGAAAACAAAAAAAGAACAACAAAAAGGGGGCAGATCAATCCGCTAGTTCAAACGCCCGTGAAATGCTCTATTAGACAAGAAAACAAAAAGAAAAAAGAAACAAAAGGGGCCAGGAAGATTTTCTCTTGCCTCCTTTCTGACGCCTTGAGATACAAAAAAAACACCAACAGAGTATTTGGAAATTAACCCTGATATGCAGTCGTAAAAAAACAAAAAAAAAACACTTGCCATTACTCCTCCATCTTATCTTCTCTGTCCTTGGCCGAGCCATTTCCAAGTATCATTGCGCGAAACTCGGCGTTGCTTTTGGCCTCACCGTTCGTCGCCGCAGTCGTTTTGGGTATGCTAGGACGACCAATGTTGATGCCAGCTTTGCCACGACCCCGTCCGCCAGCTGATCGCCCTCGCACAGTGGGCCTATTGACACGGCTAGGCTGTATAAAGTTGTTGCCCGCCTTCCATTCGCCCTTTTGCTGTCTCAACTCCTTGACCGTGCCAAGACGGAGTCTTCTTCCTTCAAATTCCTGGCCCTGTAGGGCAATCGCAGCTTTCCCGGCTCCCTCTACCGTTTGAAACTCGATAATGGCACCACCGTGCTGAGGCTCAAGAGTGATCTTCTTGAAGCCATACGACTCCACGAGGGGCCTGATGCGTACGTCTGGTACCGTGTCGGGTAGGTTCAGTATGGCAAGTGACCGGGCGCCAATGGTGCCATCAGACTTGACTTCGGCAGCATCTTGATCAGCGTCACCTTGGGCAGGTGTAGCCTCCCGAGTGCTGGGGCTTGCAGCGTTTTCAAGAGTCGACTTGATCTTTGGTTTCGCGTCGGCGCGATCGCAGGCGATTTCAACATGCAGATCCAGACCCCAGAAGGTTTTGCCATTCATCTCAGCAACAGCTGCGTCGGCGCTTTCTTTGCTCTGAAAATTGATGAAACAGAAGCCCCGGTTGTTCCCTGTGGCTTTAATCGTCGGGACCTTTACTCTTTCAATGGTACCAAATCGCGCAAAAGCTTCCTCAATCTCCTTTTGTTTGATTTTGAAGTTGAGGTGCCAGACGTATACTTCGCGACCCTCATTGATAGCGCCAGCCCGCTTCTTTTTGGTTTTTGGATCCGAAATCCTGGCAATGAGCTTGAAGCTTTCAACATCAGCACCATCTAGTTGAGTCGCAGCCTCCGCATTCTCGGCATTGTCGAACTGGACATAGCAAAATCGGCGATGCGTGTCGAATTTCAAGGAAGGAAACCTTATTCCGATGACATTTCCAAATGGTGCAAAGAGCTGTCGTATGTACGCTTCATCTGCATGTGAGGGATAGTTGGCGACATAGAGCGTGGTGCACTGGCCTCGTTCCATCGAAATCGGATGACCTTCGAACCCCTTTGCTTCCTTACTCAAAGCATAATCCGCTTCCTCCGGGCGTTCAAACTCAACAATAGCTGTGAGACTATTTTGCTCTTCTTTCAGGTCGAGATTCCGAACGGTACCAGCATCGGTAAAGAATTGTCGTACCCGGGTCAGTGTGGTACCGAGAGGCAGGTTGCGCACAATGACGGTGGTGTGCTCGCGATCTCGCTTGGGGCCGTTTGACTGGGTTTCTGATGGAGCTTCGCTAGCTATCCTCCTAGTGCCGTTGGTCAATACTGCCGTGGAATCATTTTCTTGCATGTCAGCAACCCTCGTCTTCTTCAGAGCATTGTCTGTGTCGTGGCTCTGATTTTCCCGCTTGCGTTTACCTGAGCCTTCGGCTGACTCGCTTGGGGTCTCTTGCTGCGAGGCTATAGCTGCTGTATTCGCTCGTTCTTTTTCTCTTCGAATGGAAAGAATACGGTCCGCTCGCCGTCGCTCGATAGCTGCGTCTCGGACCTTGAGAACTGACTCATGTTGTTCACAGTGGATTGAATGCATCTCGACCAGTGGTTCGGGGTGATCCATAGAAGTGATGTGCTTCATTCCGCGATCCAAAACAGCAGTGGCTCGTGATGGTGGCAGGAGCTGATGGCCTGCATTGGTCTCTGTCCTTGTAGCGTGATTCGACCAGAGAACCATCTCGAAGATGTACCAGCGATACCAGAAATCGTACGAATCAGCCTGCAATTCTGATAGAGAAATCCAAATTTGTCGAGCTTCGTCAATATTGCCGCGCTGCAACCAGAACTTGATGTGTATGCGTTCGAGGCGGTACTTGCGGTCCGACCAGTCCCTTCCATGTTTCTTGATACCAACTTCCCGGACGAATTCCATGGCTGATCGAATACCAACCTCCGCAATGTCAACATCATCTTCTGTCGCTCTTGGGTCGTCGAACGCTCTCCGCCTGAGATATCCACACCAAGCAATTTGAACTTTGATCAACTCTTCAAGATCAGCGTGCTCCAAGAGACCTGACCCAGTCGCAGTGTGCTTGACGTGTTCGAGGTCTTCAAACGCCTTGTTTTCTGCTTCGAGCGTCAGGATTCGATGGGACCACAGTGAGCCAGACCAAGGACAATGTCTTGTTGCGCGCTCGAGAACGTCCAGCAAGTCCACAGAACGATCCTTCTTCCAGATGAGGAATTCGATATGGTCCTCCCACATCGAAGGATCTACCGGAAAGCGGAGCGTGGCTCGTTCATACAGCGCGTTGATCAGAGGAAAGTCGTAAACGCCCGCCAACTTCTTCTCCCACTTGAGATATCGTGTAAGCGCATGATACTCTGCATTTTGATCTCCGGACTGGATCGCCTGTAGCACTTTGAACTCGTACTCCTCGCGATTGGCGTATTGCTGTTTAATGTGGGTATTTTTCTGAATCGCTTGATCCATGAGCTCTTCATAATGGTCTTTGTAGTACCGATTGTTGAATGACGAGTATCTTGAAAAAGTGTTTTGCCAAGTTGCATGCGGCAGACTGAGGCGTTCGTTGTAGATGGCAGCGACTCTGGTTGCCTTTTCCTGGCTGAAGCCGCCTTGCTCAAGGTCTTCCTCCAAGACTTGCAGGTAACGATCCCAAACCAAATTGCTTTCTTGGAGGTTGTACTTGACCTTTTCGGCACCTCGCTGCAAGACATCCAACAACAGTTGTGGTTTGAAGAGCTCTCGACCTATGAGGCGTTCGTCCTCGGGCCACTCCTCCATGGGCGGTACCTGCCATGAGCAAGAGAGCAAATAGCTAATGTATTCGCCGTAAGCAGCCCACAGTTTTGCGCTGTATGGCTCTTCTTGCGTAGCTTGCTTGTGCAGTTCCAGCACACCCATTCGCTCTTCAACATCCTGCGCCAACGTCTTCTCGTCGTTGAGGCGATAGTGCCAAAGGGTCTCGCCAAGCGGATACTTTTCCGACATGGCCTTGAAGGCGTCGCGTAACGTTTGAACCAACTCATAAGAGTGTGGGCCTGCGTCAACCGAGCCAAGATGATTCTGGAAGCCCTGGTGCAAAGTGGAGACGAGAGAGTGATGGCTGTAGTAGTCGAAGGGATTGTCGATTAGGGACTTGTCGAGCTGCTGGAGCCATTCGATATGCTGCGAGTCTAGCGATCGGGTCGCGAAGCTTCGAGGTCGCGGCGAGTTTTCAGGCATGATTGCATCTCCCGAAAGATGTTGGCCGAGGTGTTGGAGTCTTGTATTGATGTCAGCACTAGGCAGCCGCGATCTTGTGACAGCAAACAAGGGCAACGACCTGGGCGGGACCGTGCCTTCCAGCAGCTTGGGCCCAGCCTGAAGGAACACGTGATTCAAGGATTTTGGACAAGGTGAAGAAGAGGGAAAGGACATACGTTACCGGCCGCTGGTTGTTGACGGAATTCTGGAGGGCAGCCTGTTGTTGCTGCATGCTAGCTAAATCTAACGAGACAAGTCAGATACTGGACACGATGATGTATCCAAGACTGCTGGCGACGCCGAGTATACGTACCTGCCAAAGTGTCCATGCCTGGGGTTGATGCCTGCCGCAAGGCATGGTGAGGGGGGGTTATGCGGGCATCGCGGGGAGATGGCAGCGGTTGTGGCGTGCTCATGGCGCTGTGTATGGGTCTTGCGCCGCCATTGGCGATATGGGCAAAGCCTGGCGAGGGAATCTGGTGGAGGGTCGGATGGGGTTGGGGCGACGAGGTGATGTGTTGACTGAGGCCCGAGGGGGGTCGCGAAGACATCTGGCGTATTGCGCGCTTGCTGGGCGACTGCAGCGTCGAGGGTGAGGCCAGGGCAGGTTGGGGTTGAGATTGGGGTGCAGGAGTGCCCGCAGGCGAATCGGATGGCGACAGGAGCGAATTGATGTCCATGGCGGGCGGGTGTGGTCTGCTCGTCTCACACGTCCAAGGTTACAGGTCAAAGTCAATCTCAATCGCCTCACGCGATGGTTGCGGACATTCGGGGATTCTGGCGAAGAGACTCTAGGATGGTTGCACGCTGCAGGGCCGACGCGATGTGATGGTAGGGGACGGCATGGGACGAAGGGCGGAGTGGTCGCGGCCAAAAAGAGCGTTGCAGCCGCAGAGTCAGTGGGAGAGAGAGAGGGAGAGAGAGAGAGAGACAGTATGACGGCCGTGATTCTTTGCGCCGGGTTGTGGTTGAGGAGCGCCGGACAGTGGACAACTGATAACTAGAGCTTGGGCCCAGAGCTAATAGTAATGATAATAAGAAGAAGACGAAGAAGACGAAGAAGAAAAAGAAGAAGAAGAATCAGGACATGGCAGGAGTAGGTGCCTACTACCTACCTACCCATGTATATAATACTTGTTAGTTATCGATGATATACTCCGTATAGTATAACAAGTTGCTGGCCAAGACACGCTGGGACGGCTTCACCGCGCGAATTGCATGTGTACAATGTACATCGAGCCTCATGGTCACGTGCGTGGGGTGCAATCCTTGTACTTGGTACTTTCACCACTACCACCACCACTACCGCTGCCACCACCACCACCACCATACCGCCACCACCACCATACCACGCAATTGGCAGGTCGTCTGCCCTGCTCCATGGCCGCTCGAATACCTCCACGGCGGCTGGGCCAGCATGGTCTGTTGCCTCAATACTCGTCCATCTGCATCATCACTACTAATTCCTACTCTTGATAGCCCTTGCCGCCCTGCATCCACGACCGAAGCCATGGACTACCTCTGCAGCCCTCCCTGCGACCGCCCAACGGAGCATCTCCAAGACCTTCCAACCCCAAAAAGAAGACGAAGACCTAACCAACCCATTGCTCGAGCATTACCTGAAGCAGCAGGAACTGGAAGACAAGACGACACCCAAACTTCGCGAGGGCACAATGTCCAAACACCCATCATCCCCCTTCCTTCTGGAGCGCGAGATTCCCGGGTGGAGCCCCACGCTTTCTCCAGAAGAAAAGGCTGCTCTGAAAGCGCAGGCGCAGGCAAAGAGAGCAGCGGTAGACAAGGCCAACGACTTGAAACTGTCTGAAATGAACCTTGACCCAGATCCCATGGCACGCCGGACCATGGAGCGCAAACTGGTCATTAGCAGCCTAAAGAAGCATGGCCGGCTCACCAAAGCGCAAAACATCGCTCGCACCGAACGCCAGGCCCTGTACAAGTCGCAAGATCTGCCGACATCAGTCAAGAAGCTGCAAAAGGTTATGAATCAGATCGCCGGGAAAACCGTCTCAGAGGCACTCGTGCAGCTCCGTTTCTCCAAGAAGAAGGTCGCCCGTGATGTCATCAAAGGTCTCGAAATGGCACAGAACGAAGCCATTGCGGGACGAGGAATGGGTCTCGGCGGTGGACTCATGGCCCAGAAACGATGGGAAAGGCAAAGAAATGCAGCTGATCTAGGAAAAATCAGAGATATTACTCTGTCAAAAGAGGAACGGGAACTCGCCAAAGCAAACGAGGTGGAGAGGCCAGTAAGACCAGTCATGATTGAGATGAAGAATGGGAGCAAGAAGCTCGTCAGGGACCCGACGGAAATCTATGTTGATCAAGCGTGGGTTGGCAAGGGAGAAATGTGGAGGACTGTCGAATACAGGGCCAGAGGCGCGGTCAACCGTTTGAGGCATAGGACGACGAGTGAGTGTTTGATCTCGACCGTTTCAAGATTATCTTCTAACATATAGCTAGGTTTCTCCATCCTCATGAAAGAAGAAAAGACACGCGTTCGCATTTCTGAGGAAATCAAGAAGAAGCGCGACAACCGAAAACTATGGACAGCATTGCCTGATCGGCCAATCACAGCACAACGGCAGTACTGCTTGTGGTAGAGACTCAGCAGCCTCTGCACTGTAACATAGTTAGAGGTGCATTGAGCCAGTGTATAATATACCGACCATCTTTGGCCAAATGTTCTACATACATTTTATCTCACATTCCAGGATGAACCAGCCTACAACTTTTCAGTCCGTACATGGTGCGGTCAAAACGCCAGCGCTATGCTAAATACAAAAAAAAACTCTCTTGAACATCCATCATTGTCATTTCAGCCCTCGGCGGCGACTTGTCCCGCTGCCGCACTTGCAGTCAGCATGTCTACCATTCCTTGTACACTCGTTGCAACCTGACTTGCTTCCACAGTGACCTTTACTCTGGCTGTGAGTGCATCGACCAGGTTGTCGACCTCCTCGCTTCGACCGAGTTGGTCGGCGTATAGATCCAGCACAAGCAATGCAACATCAGTAGTGAGTCGCGTGACGCGGTAATCGGATATGTTCTTGATAATCCAGCGGAGAATTGGCTGCAGGGTAACCTCATCGCGATTGATGAGAGCTGTGCGCAGAGCAGAGCGATGGCGCAGAGCTGTTAGCACCGTAAGTTGCTGGTCGCGTGCATTGGCGCCCTAGATATGTTAGCAAAAGCAAGGCTCTTCCTATATGCAGGTGGGACCCGCACACACCTTTGACTTGAGCACAAGGTCAAGAGCTTTTGCAAATTGGCCTGCTCGCAAAGCGTACGCCCATGGTACGCCCGTTGTCATGTTTCCTCTTGCATTGCCATCAACGACAATGTCTGCACTTTCGCCTGTAAAGTCCTTTCCTCGAAGGCGTTTTCCCCATCCGCTACCTCGCTTGCGCTTCTGGCCTCTATCATACTCTTCAATCTTGCCTTCCATCAGGGCCTTCATTTCCTTCTCTCGCTCACGGGCCTGGACCTTTTGTTCGCCAGACAAATGGGTCTTGATCGAAAGAAGGCCAGACTGCATACCAACTGCGATATGTTTGTCTTCCTTTTGCGATGGAATCACATTCAGCGACAAGATTGGCGAAGGGTACTTGAGACCGCCTACGACGTTCCAACCAGTGGTCTCAAAGATCTTTACGTGTCCATCGAGCCCACCAGACAGTAGGCGTTCGCCGTTGTTCGCAAGAGACAGCGCGGTGACAGTCTTTTGGTGGTTGCGTAGCAAGTTGATCGGTTTCGCAGCCACAATGTCAAGAACGCTTATGGCATTGTCGTGCGATGCCAACACAGCAGTCCCTGAGGGCATGGGCAGGACAGCCTCAATCGGTGCAGCGTGTTTGAATACCATGGCCGCTTTCCCTCCCATTCTTGAATCCCACAAGCGCACTGTCTGATCATAACTTCCGGATACTAGGAGTCCACTTTGAGCAGGCATGAAAGCACCGCAGCGCACATAGTCTTGATGGCCATCAAAGGTGGTGATGCTCTTATCACTTGGCAGATCCCATAATCGCACAGTGCGATCGTCTGAACAGCTCATGAGGTTTGTGAGCTCCGAGGGATGCCACTGCGTCACCCAAACGGGCTGCTTGTGTTCCTTCCATGTCTTCAGAATGGCTCTGCTCTTGACATCAAAGGCCTGGATTGCACCGCTTTCGCCTCCTGCAACCAATATCCGGCCATCTCGTCGAATGTTGCCCGAGTGCGCAACATCATCCACGCCAAATCTCGAAATGGTCTTGACGACTTTCCGCGTCTTTGACGAGAATATCTGCACGCGCGATCCGGTGGTGACGACAAAAAGGCCTTGCGACGAGGCAAGCGAGCTGGAGGATGGCGTAGGTGGTGTTGAAATGTGTGTAATCGGCGACGAATGCTGCGATGGGTCGAGGCGCAGTTCTGATGTAAACGAGTTCCAATATTTTTGCTCGGATGTGATTGTCGAAGGGCCTTTTGGCAGCTTCAACGGCTGCAATAGCTGAACCTCGGCAGCCATTCTGGGTTGGGCAAGCGGGTAATGCGTGCAAAAGTCTGTAATGTAAGCGGGTAATTATTGCTTGCTTTGGAGTTGCCGTGATTGAAACTTTTCGGTGGAGATTTATCACTGGAATCCGCGTAACCATTTTGGAGCTAGCGCGGTTGGATGAGGAGATGCCTGACTGCCTGACGATCACCTGCACCCTCTTCATCTTGATACAGCCGCATCATGGCGGGTATTATTCCATCTCAACTGTGTCAAGGCACCAATGCTCTACTACGCCACTACCTTCCCATACTTAGTCCTTTGCACCATCTAAATACGCTATGTAGACGAATGGTTTGATTCTCTCTGCCTTACTGCGCTATTTATCGACGCCACATCATCCGATGGCTTCTAACACGTACGCCATGGATGACCTGAACGAATTCTTCGATTTCGACCAGCTGGTCCATGATCATGCTAGTCATGCTGAAAACGAAGATTATCTGCGACCAGAAGAATCCTTCATTGAAGATGTCTCCATTATGGACTGGGCTGTCGACAAGCCCAGCATGGCCACCATGGCTACCAGTATGTCACTGAGTCACGATACTCCCATGTCAAACATATTCGAAAATGATAGCTTAGCTTGCCATTCATCACTGATGACCTTCGAGGGTGGCACGCACCTGTCGGATCTAGCCGGGACCACATACTTGGATGATCAACAGCAGTCCAACCAAACCATTGCAGTTCTAGACTGCGAGGCTTCTTCCAACCTTGCGCCTTATTCATCAGCCTTTGCTTGCGATCAGCCAGGTATCGAAGACAAACCAATTAGTGGTTCTCATCGTCTGCAAGAAGTTTGCTTGGGAGAATCTAGTAAATTGGCAGCCACTTCTTCTTCACCACTGAAGAAATCAGCCACTGCTTTTCGCAACCGTCCAAGTGTTTCATCCAATCGAAGTTGCGGGTCTGGTTGGAAACCGGCCTCAGCTAAGCGCAAGGGATCACAGAGCCGCATTCCATTGGAAGCCAGACAGATCCTTGAAGATGAATTCGCCACAAATCCCTATCCTTGCTCATGGGAAATGGACATCATTGCCCACCAGGCCAACCTAGATGTTAAAAAGGTTCGTAATTGGTTCAACAATGCTCGGGCAAGGAAGACGGGTGAAGGTGAGTCCATCTCGATGACGTTCTTGGCTGGCTTATGCCTGACACATTTAGACTATGGCACCCAAAGCAAGGATAGAGGTGATTGTCTCGGCCGCTCACTAGAAGGACGCCTCTCGAAAACCAGCCTTGAGTCATTAGATAAACACGTGGACCAAAATGTGTCCTCTCCCCAGCCACCTTTGGCCATATATCTCGCCCAATCGTATAAAGAAGAAGCAGTCAATCTGTCTGCTGTGCAGGCAGCTGTCGAACATAGCTCTTTGAGCGAGAACAGTGATTTTGCAAGTGATTGGTCTTTGCCACGTCAAGGAAGGACAGGCTCAGTCATTACCTCTGTCACCTCATCCGAGGGCACTGCTCCAACGGCCTATACAATTTCTTCAAGCGATAGTCGGAGTAACATCTCTTCGTTTGGTCGTGATCGCCGTCGTGGCCGTCGCCGCATGGCCTGGAAGCTGTCACCACACAATAATCGGCAGAAGTTCAATGGCGTTAACAGCGCGGGCGAGCCTCAGAAAGACCTGCCATTCTTCTGCACATTCTGCCCGCGAGCTTTCAAAACGAAGTACGAATGGGTAAGACATGAAGATTCAGTACATGCACTCAGGACCACGTGGATCTGTTGCGATACAAAATCGCTTTCGCTCGAGTCATGTCCATTCTGTGGCCATGCACAACCTGACGAGGTTCATCTGGCGGGACACAAGTATGAGCAGTGCTGGAGCAAACCTGAATCGCAAAGGACGTTCTATCGTCGCGACCACTTTGTTCAGCACCTGCATCATGTCCATTTTGCGAATATCAAACATCCTTCAGTACGTGTTGGCTGTCAAGCCCGCCCCATGGCTACAGAAGGACAAAACTTTGGCTGTAAAGAGCTAGTTATGAAGTGGCGTCGATTTGGAGCCCCAATGAAGCCAGATGATCCCATGTTACATTGTGGCTTTTGTGGTAAGAGGTCTAAAGACTGGTCTAAGAGATGCGAACATGTCACAGAACATCTCATTGCTCGTGAATTTGATCGGGCTGTGTGGTGGTCTGGGCGGAAAGAGAATCACCTGGGAAACCTTTACTCAGCCTCGCCTTTTGAGTCTTTCAGGTGCCGCTACTGTCTGAGGGTCTTCACGGACATCAAGGAAATGAATGAGCACTCACACTGCAAAGTCTGGAGCTGCCGATTTTTGAAAAGTTTCGATGATGTTGCCGCTGACAACGCTGGTCCACCGCTATATCCCGACTTTCCAACCGCAATGGCCCACGAGTGCCACCTTTGTGGCGTAGGCTATCGCACACTTCACGCAGAGCATGCAGAACAATATCATCGATACCGAAGCTGTAACCAAGAGTTCTACACGTCAGAAGAATCTTTCCTGCAGCATCTGCACAACTTTCATGGCGCATCTCAGCCGGCACTTTTACAAGGGAGTTCAATCATTGAACAGAATTTCATGCGAAACAAAGGTGCTTCGTTTGAGCCAGTGGAGTTCAACGAGAGCTGGCAGCCGTGTTATATGGATCTTGACCCGACGCCTATTGGTGCATTGGCTATGGACAAGGCGAAGCAGACGCTGTCACTGAATGAGAAAAAGGACGACTATGCAAAGAAGCAAGCGCCGCCTTCACGGAAGAAGAGCCGCGAGGAGACACTGCATATAGCCCTTGCAAAGACCCAGCAACGGCAGTGTATGAATGGAAACCTTCCCAAGGCCGAGACCCACAGCCCTCGGTTCCTCCGTCTCAGCACGTATGTGCCGTTCTTATCATCCCGTATCTTTTATTCGCACAATGCTTTTGATTCGGGTATACCAAAAGATGATGAAGGTGTAATTGAGGAGTTGCCGAAACCCCATGTTGCGTCGTTGGTAATGAGTGCGGGACTTGTAAGCATGGCAGCGGCTCGGTGGAGAATCAAACCTGAAAAGCATGTGGCGAGTAATATGTTCGAACTTGTCCTAGAAGATGGCAAGTGAGGATGATATTAGGTTTAATATGGGTTCTAAAAGTGTCCTGGATTCAAAATAGGACCTGCCTGCTTGTGCCGGGAGTAGCCGGGCCGGAGGATGCTTCTCTTGCTTAGTAACCAAGTAATTAGTGCTTCAATTCGTGTCCGAGTGGAGAAGCAGAACTAGAGCAGCGTCAAATGATAGGAGTTCGGTTGGGAAGCCTTTGAAATGCCTCTAGAAGTCTCTTGGGCCGTGATACTTTGTACAATCTTACAACGAGGGTGTGCTGGAGTAGATAACAAGGGAGCATATATAAATCCATTGATATCCCATCACACAGGAACTATGGCATCACTTGGAGTCCCTAGAGTACGGCAGAAGTGTTGAGTGACCCAGATAGGTGTGTGGGCTCCGAGTGGTTGACGGAACATTGTGCAAGTATGACTTTTGCCCCTCATTAGTTACCCCACTACCTTCGACACAATATAAGTCGCGAAAGCCCCAGGTGTGTAGTTACTACCATCGTTAACCCCTCATTTTCTTGCCCCAGATTTCCAGTACGACAACAACACCAACAGGCCCACGGTACGATGAACAGACTGAAGCAACGCTATTTGGCTATGAAAAGCCTTCCTTTTATATTATGGGTGGTTTGAAGGGTCAAGTCAAACATGTCCACATGGCATGAACAGGTACCATCTCAAATATCTGAAGCAAGCATGGCGGGTGTGCACGTCACCGACGTTATCCTTTCTTAATAGAGAGGATGAATTCGGTGGCCTGCTCTGAGATTATACCGTTGAAACTTGATCTGGATAATACCAGCGAAAGGACAATAGCTGCTTCACGATGCCCCTCTCCCCTCTGCTTTGGCATACTGATTGATCTAGCTCACCTCCACTTGCGCCAACATGTCAACCGATAAGATTACATTCTTGACCAATTGGTTGGTGCTGGGCTTGATGAGTGAGACGACTTACTGATGAATTATAGGCAAGCTGTGCCTTATCACGCACCTGTATGGATTGCCCAGCGTCATGGGTACTTCAAGGATGAGGGAATCAAGGTTGCACTCCTTGAGCCAAATGACCCCAGCGTGCGTCTTTGTACACCAAGAGTACCCTAAGGTATCAACTCACAATTAATAGGATGTGACTGAGATTATCGGCTCCGGCAAGGTCGACCTTGGATTCAAGGCCATGATCCATACTTTGGCCGCTTCAGCCCGTGGCTTTCCGGTGACGTCCATCGGCTCCCTACTCAACGAACCTTTTACTGGCGTCGTGTACTTGACGTCTTCTGGAATCACTACAGATTTCAAATCCCTCAAAGGCAAGAAGATCGGTTACGTCGGCGAGTTTGGCAAGATTCAGCTGGATGAGTTGACTGCGCACTATCAGATGAGTCCTTCTGACTATGAAGCGGTCAGAGTTGGTATGAACGTTACCAAAGCCATTATTGCTGGTGAAATTGATGCTGGCATTGGACTCGAGAATGTTCAAATGGTCGAGCTTGAAGAATGGCTCGTCAGCCAAGGTCGTTCCCGCGACGAGGTCAAGATGCTTCGCATCGATGAGCTTGCCGAACTTGGATGTTGCTGCTTCTGCAGCATCCTGTACATTGGCAATGACGCCTTCATCAAAGCGAATCCCGACAAGGTGCGCGCCTTTCTCCGCGCCTGCAAGCGTGCTACAGACTTTGTTCTCGCCTCGCCAGCTCAGGCTTGGGAAGAGTTCTGCGACTCCAAACCGGTTATGAACACGCCAACGAACCGCAAAATCTTTGAGCGAAGCTTCGCGTACTTTAGCCCCGATTTGCAAAATGTGCAACGCGATTGGGACAAGGTCACACGATATGGCAAGAGGCTTGGTGTGTTAGATGAAGGATTCAAATCTAACTACACTAACGAGTATCTCAATTGGGATCTCGAGAAGGAGTCCAACGATCCTACAGGTGATCAGAAAAGAATCCTTGCTCTCCAACAGGGCATCAAAGAGCACGGAGGCTTCAAGAGGCTCGATTTGACTACTGGTGAAGCATGCTCTATCGCAGCTTAGGCATTGCCAGCTTAGTGAAAGCGAAACCAAGTCTGCCTCCAAAAGCTTGCGGGACTATACGCTACGTATCATGAAAGACTTGTGATCTTTCATGAGCTCACTGTTGGTAAGATGGACAAGCATTCCATATTGCAGCCGTCACTCATTACACTGCTCGCTGCCTAAATACCAATGAAAATTATCCCATGTTTCGGGGTGTCTATTCAACTGCTTGTTTGAAAATTTCATCTTCTTTGATGTTACAATGATAACTTCACATTTACTAGACAGTGATGCATCTTTTGCCGTCAGCTATACTACCAAAGCACTAATAAGTACAAGATGGCTATTGTATTCCAAGGCCCATTTAAACAATATCGTTTCCACATAAAAAAAGGCAACAAATAACAACAAGCCTTGCTCTTTTCATACACAGCAGTACTTCCCCGAAAACACATTTTTTCGCCTAGAAAAAAAAAAAAAAAGTAATCAAAACATCTGCCTATTCCTCATCTCAACAGGCAAAAACACCATAACGAAAGCCGAAAGCCAAATCCCACCAGCCCCAAGCCACAAGATGCCCGAACTCTTCTGCGCCAAAAACTGCGCTCCAGCATACGGCGCCACAATACCAGCAACACGGCCCAAGCAAGAAAGCATACCACTCACGCTCCCACGATACGACGTATCAAACAACTCAGGCGCCGACGCATACAAAACCGCATTAAAATACTTTTACACATCCAATTAGCCAATGCACAACCAAAACTCCACAGAAAGGGGGAAAAAGAGTTGAAAAAAAAAGAAGCGAGCAAGCAAGCACAAAAAAAAACCAAACTCACAGTCTGCATAACATACTCCAAAGCATTCAACCCGACGTACCCCGCAGTCGTCCTCACCTGCGTATACATAGCCATGGAGAAGCCCTGACACACGGCCGAGAAAACGAGCGACCATTTGCGTCCCAGGAGCGGCATTTGGACGGAAACGAGGGCTAGCATGGCTCCGAGGATGCCTGGTGTGTATATGATGATGTATTGTTTGTAGGTGTCGGTTACGGTGCCCTGGCCGTTTGACACGTTGTTTCGGAGCAGGATGATGGGTAGGAACGAGCCTGCTAGGTTGAAGGACCAGTAATCGCCCTGGGGGGAGGGGTTATTTTTTTATTTTTTTATTGTTTTTGGTCAGGAGTGGTTGAGGTTGTGGGGGGGGGAGGGGGGAGGGGGTTTACCATGTAGGCGATTGCGAGGAGGG
>SSBG01000029.1:200640-214001 GCA_028220655.1 Shiraia bambusicola | reverse complement strand
CGAGTCTGATTTGTCGATTGAGTGTAGTAGTTGCAGGGTTAGTGTGGGAGGAGGCGCTCTGTTGAATTTTGCAATGTTGTGTAGGACTTTGATGGCTTCTGCGTCTTTGCCTCTGCTGAGGAGGAATTTTGGCGATTCGTGGAAGCGGAATACAATGTATCGGAGGAAGAAGACTGTTAGAGTCATGGCGCCTAGTACTATGACATTGTAGCGCCAGCCCATGTTGGAGGATACTGTGCAACATGGCTCGTTGGAGGAGGCTACGGCGTTGCAGGAAGGCAGTTTGATGTCACAACGCCATTTGGCAGCAGTGCCATAGGCTATGCCAGAGGCGGCAACCACGCCAATTGGCTGCCATATGGAGAGAAGAGGGACTAGAAAGCGGCGTCTCTGAGGTAGGAATTCCAGAGCAATAGTTGCGTCAATGGGGATATTGCCTCCTAGACCGAGTGACGCCAGAAAGTATATGCCGCAGACGGCAGCGTAATTGAACTTGGGCGCCGCCTGCAGGATTAGTTACGGTCAGATTGTTAGAGCTCAAGTTGAAACAAATAACCAACTACTTACCAAGAGCAGCCCGAAGACGCTTGTAATCAAGCATGTGATGTTGAACGCCCATTTCCTACCAATGATATCGACAGCTAGGCCAAAACCGAGAGCTCCAATAGCCAGACCAGCATTGGCTAGAGCAAAGATGGTACCGGTATCTTTATCTGCGACTCCCATTTCTTGGTAGATTGCGGTTGCAATCAAGCCCACACCTTGTGCCCATGCCAAGTCCAGGAAATAGCCAAATCCACAGAGGAACCATATGCATATTTGGTATCTGCCGAGCCCGAATCTGTCCAATTCGGCATTGATAAGGGCTGCTTTCTTCTCAAATGTGGTCAATGGGCGTGCTGCTGTCCCTCTTAGAATGGCGCCGAACGAGAGATTATCCGATGATACTAGCTCGACATTGTTGTAGATGGGGATTTGAACCTCGGCGTGGTTTTTTTGGACATTGGCATTGTGATCTGTGGGGAATTGCGCTTCATGGCCGTCATCGTTGGCGAGGTTCGCCATGAGAGAATGTAACTATAGTTAGAGGTTGACTATTAAAAGCCTCCTCCAAGTTGATGGCGAGAAAATACGGTGATTGCGCGTGAGACTGGCGAGGCCAGGACCAACTACTTTACAGGACATGTCTATTATATGAGCGGGAACCTGCAGTCTCTAAACTAGATCTCCAAGTAATACCATGACCATCTACTCACTCCGCGGGCCTAAACCATGTCGGTACGTAGCAGCGATTAGTTCATTCGCTTATCTCTTGTAGCAACGGTCTGCTCCCGATCGATTGGCTGCAATCTATAAATCATGACGAAATGGAAAACAACCCTTTCACCTAGAACATTGCCCGCCGTCTGCTTTGTCTTTGCCCTCTCCGTTCGGCCTGTCCGTGGCGCAAACCGTCCCAAGAAACTAGTATATAACTACATTCCAGCCGCAAACCATGGCAAAATCTGACTACTAGGCCGCACTGTGGAATAGGTAGTGTATCCTCGTACAAGAGAATTAACTTGCAGACTCTGGTCACTTGGCCATCACACAGCTTGCCACATGCTCATTAACTACCACCAACCACTCAACGTATGAACTACTGGCCTCTGCACGGAGTCACGGCAGCATGTTGTGACCCCAGTCAGCAGCAGCAGCAGCAGCAGCAGTAATCTGTACCCAATATGGTTACAATAAGTAAGCACCCACTTACACACAGGGTAACTTGAGCGCGCCGTCGGCTCCACTAGTTATTCCTCTAGTCTTACAGCCCAAGTAATAATAATACAAAAGACTAAAATAACACAAGAAGCAATGATGCAATTCCAGCCATTTTTTTAACTCTAGGCAAAATCTAGTCTAAACAATACACCAAAGTAATGCCCAGGGAACATATGCCAAAAAGCCCCTCCTCTATCCCGATTCAAACGCCCGACCAACTAATACCTATGATTGCCCCCCACTCCAACCCCCCTGATACCGATAACTCATAACGTTATCATTGCCATCCATGACAGCGTTTTCCGGAACCCGACCGTAATCAAACTGCACGCCCACATCACCATCACCGTCACCATGAGTCGGAAACCCAGAAAGCGCATCATTTACAGAAGGCGATGTAAACAGGATATCGCCACGATGATAATCAGTATCCCCAGGCGTTTGGAACAGGTTGTAATCCACGATGCTGGTTTGAGGCATACTGGCCATGAAATCTACATTGTTCTGAAAAGGCGAGATTTCAGATTCAAAGCCAGATAGCGCGGCATATGGCGGCATAAACTGGTCCTGTTGTTGTTGTTGTTGTTGTTGAAGTTGAAATTGTTGCTGGAATTCCCCCTTCATCCAAGCAGGAGCAGAAACATACTTTTCCCCAAGCCCATTGTAACTCGTCATTTGACTTCTCGCCCCGGATTGTTGCCAATGCACAGATTCGCCGCGTGGCGGAAAATTCGTCCATGAAGACATTGTTAATCCTTGCTTGAAATGGTTGGCCATGTGCGCTTGGCGGAAATCCCAGGTTGCAAGCTTCTCTGCGCAAAAGCCGCAAGTCCAGCCTTGAGCGGTTGTGGTGGTGGTGGTGGTTTTTCCCGGTCCGTCTTTTCGCCATTGGTCTCGTACTGCGTCTATGAGTGGGGACTTGTGGAAGTTCTTCATGTGTTGGCGGAGGTGGTCGGGTCTGCCGAATGTACGGTCTGATTCGGGCTTGCTGGAGCATTCGAGGATGCGATGGGAGGTGCAAAAGTGCTCTTCGCTGGGGTTGGGGGCTTGGCAGAATGCGCAGATTGATTGGGCTTGTGTGGAAGAGGGTACTTTGAGTCGTGGTCCTGTGGCTAGGCATGTCCATTGGTATTTTGGTCGGTGTTGTGTTTCCTCGTGACGACGCCAGGATTTGGGTGTGAGGTACTGGAAACAGAATGTGCACTGCCACATGCCTTGTTCTGCGCCGTCTCGATTGGAGTATGGAGTAGCTAATTCATGTAGACTTGGTGATGTCTCAATATTCGTGCGTCGGTAATCTTTCTTTTTCCCCCGTCTTGCAGATTGCGGTGTTGTTGTGCCATCGGGAGAATGTAAAGTTTCCTGAAATTCAGTACGTGTCTCGTATGGAAACATGGATTTGTCAATAAAATTTGGTGTATTTATGCTTGAGAGGGGCGATTCAAGATTGCCTTCGTCCTTGAAATTTGGTGATGTTTTTTCCTTTGCTGACGTCAACTTTCTTGCTCTTGTATTGGTGAACCATGTAGATACTTGTTTTTCAGTTATGTTGCACGCTTCAGCAAGACTGCGCTTTGATTCGGCGTCTGGATATGGGTCATGTTGGTGGGCATCTACCCAAGCTCGCAGGCGAAGCTGGGCGTGTCGTGGAAGTCCCCTAGGTTTTCTGGCACAAGACCGCCGAATAGGCGATGTTTCGTCTTGAAGGGGTGATGAGGAATATGATCCGACATCTTCCATGATTTCGTGTGCTGAGTATGGTGTTTCCATGGGCGGCGAATCATCGTCTCTGGGAATACTGAGGCCCGGTACTGAAGGCTTAACGTTTGATCCGCGGCCAGACATGAAAGTTTTTCGGTAGCTGCTCCTACAGCCCTCACATCGCGAGACCTGTCCCAGATTCTTGATGCTCAAAAGTTGGCATGCTATGCATCTTGGATCCAAGTTTCTGGCTTGCGGAAGGACCATGTCACATGTTGAAGCTGTCCTTGGTGGAAATACATGCAATTTTGTGGTGACGGGATCAATCGCATTCAAGGATGGACCAATTCCCAGCCCAATAGATTGCTCCACCACAAAAGTCGATCCATGTCCAAAGGACATGGTAGTACGCGGAAACTACAGGGCGTGAGAAATTGTAGTTAGGAAATAGTTGCAGGTGCAAAACATACGTTTTCGTCGTCCAAAATGTTTGATCCATAGCCGGAATCAAGAGACCATATGGAAGGTGCTTTTGGTTTTGGAACAAGATCTGTTGGACTAAGCATCAGGAATGGCGTATTATAGCGAAATGTATCGTCTGATAGTTAGGGTGGTAGTTGGGTGTGATTTTGTCGTGAGATGATTTTACACTGCAATTTGACACTAAGTGAGAGGGCCGGCCCGTCAACTACATATTCAAAAGAAGAGCGACTACGCATAATGAACGCAGTCGGTTTGGAGTTAGAGGGTGTTTGTGGCTGCTGGCTGCCTTGCGAACCAATAAGTGTGGCGCTGAAGAATCCATTGGTTACGCGTAGCTCTTGAGCTCGACCATGGCTTTGTGCATTCACCTCAGCCTCGGGCCAGTACTAATCTATGATGGTGTTGCCCGTCCCGTCCTGGGTGAATTGGGGCCAGGTTTGGAGGCGGTGTCATCTGAGCCAATCGAGGCAGGGCGCCTAGTTACCGTCTGTGGCGGTGCGGTGAGTTACAAAAAAACATCGGGGCGGAGCAAGACTCGAAGTATTACTAGAACACGAGAATTGCACGACGCAATGGCCGACGACACATTTGTCTCAACACTGCATTTTTCTAGTTCGCTCCTCGACAATACTTGTAAATGTTCCAACTGGGACAAGGCCGGCACAATCATCTCCAACCAACCAATAACCTTGGGTATTCATTTTGAGCTCCTCTCAACTATGCATATGATATGATAGGAAATATATGTGTGACAGGTAGTGAAAGCGTAAACAGTATTACTCTGAAAGCGCCAACCTACCAGGGAGAAGAACAAAAGAAAAATCAAGACTACCAGCTCCGCTCGTGCTCACCATGTATACATACTCATGACAAAATCTTGCCACATGCCGCCCCTACTCGTCAGTTGTTGTTCTATATGCATCTCGTTTTATCGCCAGTATGCCTATACATGTATCAAATTTCTTTCGTGTAATTCCTTGTGCATCGATGGCCCGGAAGCTTATTTCTCTGCTCATGTGCTGCGGCCGGCTTCCCTTTTGCAAGTTTCATCACTCACCTCCCACACTGCTACACCAAGGATGCTCAAGCACCTGACTTATTGTAATCCTTTTCTCAACATCACGATCTAACATCAACCGAACTAGGTCGATACTCTCCTCACTCATGACCCATGGCACCCTCAAGTCATGATCCATTATCTCATCAATGCTGTAAAATGGGTTTTCTTTGTAGATGATGGTGTAGAGTAGAATACCAAGGGCCCACACATCTTGTTCTTTTCCTCGGTATGGGCGGCCGGCAAGGACTTCAGGGGCGGCGTAGTCTGCTTCAAATTAGCCATGCTGTCCTAGACTTGTGCGCCAAAATTCCAACGACAAGAGTGCAGCTTGCATTTGAACTTACCAATGGTTCCAACGAACACGTCAAAAGGCCCGCTCTTGATATACGCTGCACTGCCAAAGTCGATGAGCTTGATATTCCCTTCGCCATCTAGCACCACGTTTTCGTCCTTGATATCACGATGCACAACTTTTGCTTTGGTGTGCAAATGATGCACAGCTTCCGCAACCTGCACGAATATCTTCCGGCACTCTTTTTCTTCCATGTTGACCCGCAGTTCAATATAATCGAATAGATCCATACCAGGAAGACCGTGTGGTATCATTTCGATATAGTAATTGATATCGTCCTCAAAGAAATCCGACATTTCTACAATGTTGGAATGTTTGAAGCCATCTCGCCGCAGGTAGTCGAGGACATGGATTTCAAGCGGAACAGTGCCTAGCCTCCTATCTCGGGTCCAAGTATCCACCAAAATGCGTCGCTTTGTGACATACTTGATGACAACCTTGGTGCTACTATTTTTCTTGTAGCGGCAGAGCTTAACCTGTCCATAGGCGCCTTGACCCATCTCTTCCAAGACTACAAAATCATTAATCGTCTTCTTCGTAGGGACCACCTCTTCTTTTTTTAGAGAAGGCTCAAGAGGAGAAGTGACCTTGGGCAGTGGTTCTTTCGGCACGTCAGGTCGAGCGGACTCTTGCAATTGTCTTGTCAGCAGCGAGACGGGGGCTGGTGGTGTACTTGGACTCGATGTCGACTGATCAGATGTCGGTTCATCGGATACAATGAGGTTAGATTGGCCAGGCTCAGGCTGCCGCGGTGGTGTGCCAGGGCGGGACGTCAACGGTGTGACGGGCCCAATACCATGATTGGCAGCATGTAACTGCCTAGAATATGTCACCCATAGAGCATACACCAGCTCAGGGGCCTTGGGCAGTTGAATGGGCGCGTCCTCCTCTACAATTACATATTCGTCAACCCTACGAGTCTTTTCGCTTTTCACGACGCGCATCTGCACGTCAACCATGATTTCCGAGCCATCCCGATGCATTGCTGGTAGGCCACTAGGTCGGAGGAAAATCGCAGCCGCATCAGCACTGCCGTCCCGCATGGCCAGAAGCGCTCGGGCGCGGCGGAAGCTTTGCTCTGGTATGACTATGCCATCAACCAGTTCGATTTTATCCTCGTCGGTCATGACATGCAAAATCTTGTCAAAGCCTGGGATGAGCTTGCCTATGTGGGAGCCCTCAGGCCGGGGATGTCCAAAGAGTGCGGAGGAAAAGACAGAATTCGAGCTAGTTATGGAGAGGTCAGAAGCAGACAAAACAATGATGCCAGCAATGTGTGGAAAGCTCGACACACGGAATGTAGGCTCGCCCTGGACAGCCTCGACTGTCACTGGTATGTTGATGCTGTTGGATGTTCTTGCCGTGTAGCTTGATACTTCTGCAATCTCTTCGTAATCAAGTGCGCCCGTGTTTGTGCCCTTTAGCCGGGGGATGCCAGGTAGTAACCGCTTCAAGTCCATGCCTCTCCGTAAGCGATCGCTTCCAAATACAGCTTCTATGGCTCCCCAGCCCTTTGAGACGCATCCAACCTCATCGACGTTGATGTAGACGACATCTTCGGCAATCTCTTCCAGTACCCAGATAAGACCTCCTCGCTTTTCCTTGACCCATAGGCTGGCCGATCCCGTAGCTCCATTCCTTTTTTGAATGGGAATCACATCGCCGCAAAGTAGAACGCCTCTCGAACCTTTGGACTCGTGGTTCAATTTGCCTGTTTTCTTGGCATTGTAGTAGGATGACCCACTGCCGTCGTCTGTCTTTGCCTTGCGCGCTGGAGCAGCTCGTGATGATGGCTTACTGAGAAGCCTTGCTGTTACGCCATTTCCGACCTTGAGGTTGGTCGATGTTGCCAAAGCTGCTTGTTGTTGACCTTGGGTGGGCTTGGAGCCCACATCGGGATTCTTTAGCTTCTCCTCGAGCCACTTTCTGCGATCCTCCCGGACAACCTCGAGGATTCCAAGCTTACGGACTTCGGCCCGGGTTACACCAAATACCAAGCAAGCGAGATCGTTTGCTGAAGTAATGGTCCATGGAGACTGGCTCTCAGTAGTAAAGATGGCCTGAGCCGCTGGCGTATACCGATTGCCATGCTGGCCATGCGGTACAGACCCAGCAGAATGTGGTCCTGGCATGGTTGGAACAGAAGTTGGGGATACCAGATGGCTAACATGATCTTGGTCACTAACCGAATATGGTTGTGCCAAGACATCATTGAGCTGACTTTGTATGGTGAGAGGCGCAACGTCCGTCAGTGTGCGTTTCAGAGCGGCACGCTGCGGCCGATGGGGTGCCGCTTGTGATGGCGATGATGAGGACGGGTCTGGAGTCTGTTTCTTGGACACGTCTGCTGCTGTCTGGTCCGTCGGGAAAACAGGAGACACACCTTGGACTACGGGGCTGGGGTCGGCAATGTCTGTGGTAGTAACCCTATGTACCGGCGGCCTCGGTGACTCAAGCATGTTCTCTGGGCTCTGCGAGCGAGGGGCTACAAAGCTCTTTTCAAACGGATTATCGCCAGACACGTCCGCTGGGCCTGTGATGGGCCCTAGAGCCCCCAAGCCATGCGCGCCGGCGCCTTGATGTCCAATGAGATTGGCCCTACTCAGCAATTCCATCATGCTCTGTACTTCCTGGTCGCCACTCAGTTTGGCCTGGGCGTTTGCTATGCCAGTGTTTGTAGCAGCCCAGCCCAAACGATCTCGCATGAAGTCTATAGACCGCTTCAACACGCTCTGGCGGTTGTGGATGAATTCCTCGGATTGTGTGGCAAAGGAAAAGGAGTGCAGAGACTCGGAAGGAAAGCGTGTCAGGTCCTCGCCAAACGTCAGAGTGGGTGATGGAGGTCCCGAGGGAGCAGAGCCAGAGGGGTGTCTGGAGACTGGGGGGGTTGCGATGTTAAGTGAAACCGCGCGCTGGGTCGTAGGCAGCAGAGCTCTGGGGCCTGGCTGCTGGCGGATTCGTCGCAGGCCTGAGGCTCCCATGCCATGTTCGTGCTCGGGGACAATGGGCGAGCGGGCCACGCGGTCGAGCTGGCCAGCGTCGAAGCTCATGCGTTTGGTGGTATCAATCGCGGGCGGACCCCTTGCCTGGGAGAGCAGATTGGACATGCTCTTATTCTTGACCAGCGAAACATGGTCGAGCTGGGAAGAGAAGTTGTGCAGGGAATCGAAGTGGGGTTCTTCTGGTAGAGAGCCTGGCAGGGTAAGGCAGTCAGCAAGCGAGCCTCGGAAAGATGTGGTCATGGGGGAGGAGGTGAGAGGGGTCTTGTAAAAATGAGGTAGTAATGGCAGTCGAAGAGGGCAAATGTATATATAAACGAGGTGGAGTAGGAATAGGGACTGGAATAGGAATGGGAGTTAGGAGTAGGAGGAGGAGGAGGAGGAGGAGGAGGCATGTGCTCGCCACCAGGAATCAAACAAGAGCGGTGCTGCTACGGCTGCTTACCATCATGTGGCCCACTCATTCCCTGAGGCGGGTCGACGCCTGCGAACAGGCTTTGTGAATGCTGTCGCGGATCGATGGGTGCAGCAGATGCGGGCGAGCGACGGCAGCAGGGGTCGGTGGCAGATGCACTTCTTTTTTTTTTCTTTTTTATTTTTTTTTCTTTATTTATTTATTTATTTATTTATTGAAAAGCGATGTTTCAGGTCAGGTGCGGGGCGTGTTTAGGTGGCACGGTGGGTAGGTGGTGGTGGTGGTGGTGGTAGTGGTGGTGGTAGTGGTGGTGGTGGTGGGTGTCTGGGTGATGCAGCAGGGTTTTGGCGGGGGATGGCTTGTTGTGCTGTGCTGTGCTGTGCTGTGCTGGGCTGGGCTGGGCTGGGCTGGGCAAGGGCAGGGCTGCGCAACCGAAACCCAGTGATGACTACTACATAATAGTACTCCGTACATAATACCTACGATAATAATATCTCCTATAACAACTAGTTAATTAATAGGTCACATCCCCGCACTGCCTTGATCGCTACCTAATAGGTGCTAGCTAACTGCAGTCGTCGTCGTCGTCGTCGTGGATAGTTATGCCTCGCTGTTCTCTTGACATGTGTTGCACACCACCCCGCCAAACCGCCCGAAGCCCGTGACTTTGCCGTCTCGACTTTTCACTCCATCTAATATAATTACTACTTACCCATCATTTCACCTAGCGCTGGCGAAGTGCGTCTTTGTGTTGCTCCCAGAAATTTCGACAGTCTGTACCGAGTACGCGCGCAACTTGGTTAGCAAAAGAGCCTCTCCAGGAACATCAATTTTCACCGTTAATTACCTCGATGCATCTTCACTTGGTCCAGCCACCATTCTCCAAAACTATCATTGGCTGCCAGGTCCATTGCCGTCACTCTTTCGTCCCTCTTTAACCCGCATAGCATGCAAGCTTGTCGCGCTGGGATGCCCCCTTCCGACTGCTTCAAGCTCTTCACTGCCATGACCTCGTGCAGCTCTGCCACTGTGCCCAAAGTCCCAGCCTTGATCTGATTGATGCCTGCCACCACATGGCGAAGTCTCCCAACCTGCTCTTTCCACACCCGCACAACATCTGACACCTCTCTCTCTTCCTTTATATTCTCGCCCTTGTCAATGCCTGTGAGCTTCATGCCCGATGTAGCCCGCGAAGACGCTGGGCCAATCCGCATACCCTGCGATAGATGCTGGTCACGTTTCCACCGCAGCTTCCGCCCTGCTATGACGTGTGCTGCAACATTAGCAAGCAGCAAGTAGCCTTGAAGGTATTCTATCGTAGTAGCCTCGGCCATGAGCTTGTTTCTCATTGGAAGAGCTTGAGAAGCCATGGGCTTGAAAAGCTTCTCCTGGGCTTCCGTAAAGAACGACGGAAACAGAGACAACAGAACCCCTGGTGGGGGCACGTTGGTGGGTGGTAGCTCATCGCGTCGCGGCTCACTCGCCGCCATTGCTGATGAGATCATGCGAGGCAGAGGCTCAAGGACTTGGGAGTTGGAAGCCTTGTTTGCACCTTGCTTGGCATCAGACACCTCCCAATCTTCAAAACTATCCCAAGCATCCTCCTCTTTTGGCTTTTGTGACTCTAGGCTTGGCTGTGGGACATCTGATTTGGTTACCTTGCCAAAATTTCCAGCCGTTCCTCCACCAAACCTTTTCGTGCTTTTGAGTTGTGGTGCAGTCATGATTTGTCCTGAGATGCTGTTGCCACCCAACATCTCATCCAAAGCTGATGACGCCTTCACAGCTGATGTAGCAGACGGCATATTCTCTGTACCTTCAAATTTACCAAAATCGTCGTCGTCGTCGTCGTCGTTAATACTGTCTTCTGCGTCAAAAAGTACATTGGAGTCGGTAGGCTGCTTGGCTTTCATAATGGGGGCACTCTGCCAAGCTGACGGCGCCGGTTGCTGAAAGCCATTGGAAAATGATGCTTTCAGGCTCGATCGAGTCCCCCAAGAGTGTGGTAAAGGTTGTGGTTGAGCAGAGTCCGGTTCGTGGCTGAGGTTGGTTTCAATCGTGGGGCCGCCTTCAAAATCACCCCAATCATCATGATCATCATTTACTATAGACGAAGCGTGTGAGTTGAAAAAATCTTTTGCGGGCCCTGCGCCCAACTGCTGTAGCAGTGGATTTGGTCGTGTTTGGCCTGCTGGTGACGGTGCTGGTATCCCGGTGCTCAACTCTTCGAATAAGCCAAGATTTCCTACTCTTGGTGGCGCAGGCTTTATCAGCGTTGAGGGCTGCGGCTGTGGATTAGAACTGGGTTCACCACCAAACTCTGCAAATAAATCTGCTGACATTGTTTGGGTGCGTAGATAGCGTTGATGCTTGTTGTTTGCTGTTTGGTCAGGAAATCGCGGCTCTCCTCGGCCCAATGCTTGAACCAAGTAATTATTAATTACCTAACTAGTTAGTTAGTTATAATAACTACCTAACTAAAGTGACTAGGTAACTAACTAGCCTAACTGAAAAGTTAATTACTAGCCACCGACACTGTTTTCTATTTCTCTCCCCGCACGGAAGCATATAACTTGTGAAGTTGCAAACTGTAATACTTTCAACGACACGAAAACGATAACACTTGGTAATTAGCTCTTGCTCTAACCTGCTTTTCACTGGCGTGGGCAGCTCTCCACAGCTCTTCAAACCAGCCTGAAGATTCAAAGCACAATTTGAGAAAAGTTTATGCGACGACGAAGACACCAGCGACCTGATATACCTTTGTATTTCCTTCATGAACAGTCATCTTGCTATATGAATGTGTCGCGTATCTGTCGTAATACAGTCTGTATAAAGGAAACATCAAACTGTGGCGAGGGCCATGTCCAACGCGAAAGGTAAAATTCTGCACAACAGTATCCATGAAATTTCCATGGCACACAAGGCAGTTCGACATCACATGGAAGCATCAAGTTTGATTTGTCCACCCACAACTTTCATTCATATTTGTGAAGTCTATGGAGGGACGACGCCAGGACACCCACGATCGTTATGCATGACACATTTCAAGAAGTCATCAGAGCTTTTCCTAAGCCACCACATCCCCAGAACCAGGTATCTAGAGACGAAAGAAGAGAAGTAAGCATCCCAAACATGAAAAACTTATTTCTTGGAAGCCTTCTGGGCGGCCTTGGTGACCTTGCCAGCCTTGTCAGCCTTGACGACAGACTTGATGACACCGACGGCAACGGTTTGACGCATGTCACGGACGGCAAAACGACCAAGAGGAGGGTAGTCAGTGAATGCCTCAACGCACATGGGCTTGGAGGGAACCATCTTGACGATGGCAGCATCACCAGACTTGATGAACTTGGGAGAGTTCTCAACAGACTTGCCAGTACGGCGGTCAATCTTCTCAAGAAGCTCAGAGAACTTGCAAGCAATGTGGGCAGTGTGGCAATCAAGGACGGGTGCGTAACCGGCACCAACCTGACCAGGGTGGTTAAGGACAATGACCTGAGCGTTGAAGGACTCGGCACCCTTGGGAGGGTCGTTCTTGGAATCACCAGCAACGTTACCACGACGGATCTCCTTGACGGAGACGTTCTTGACGTTGAAGCCGACGTTATCACCGGGTACACCCTCAGTAAGCTGCTCGTGGTGCATCTCGACGGACTTGACTTCAGTGGTGACACCAGCAGGGGCAAAGGTCACGACCATACCAGCCTTGATGATACCGGTCTCGACACGACCGACGGGAACCGTGCCAATACCGCCAATCTTGTAGACATCCTGGAGGGGCAGACGGAGGGGCTTGTCAGTGGGACGGGTAGGGGGATCGATGGCATCGATGGCCTCGAGAAGGGTCTTGCCGGTGGCCTTGGCCTTGGTCTCCTTCTCCCAACCCTTGTACCAGGGGCAGTTGCTGGAGGGCTCAATCATGTTGTCACCGTTGAAGCCAGAGATGGGGACGAAAGGAACGTGCTTGGGGTTGTAGCCGACCTTCTTGATGAAGTTGGAGGTCTCCTTGATGATCTCCTGGTAGCGGTCCTCGGACCACTTGGTGGTGTCCATCTTGTTGATGGCGACGATGAGCTGCTTGACACCAAGAGTGTAAGCGAGCAGAGCGTGCTCACGGGTCTGGCCATCCTTGGAGATACCAGCCTCGAATTCACCAGTACCGGCAGCAATGATGAGAATAGCGCAGTCGGCCTGGGAAGTACCAGTGATCATGTTCTTGATGAAATCACGATGACCGGGAGCATCTAACAAGAATTAGCAACCATACAAGGTAAGTACCAGAGCAGAGTGACATACCAATAACGGTGACATAGTACTTCGGGGTCTCGAACTTCCAGAGGGCAATATCGATGGTGATACCACGCTCACGCTCGGCCTTCAACTTGTCGAGCACCCATGCGTACTTGAAGGAACCCTTGCCGAGTTCGGCGGCTTCCTACAAACAGGTCAGCGTACTGTCGACAGGACGACATGATCAAACAGGCTTCTGAGCCAAATTGGCCGCCCCAAAATGCCAATGTGCGTCATGGTGTTGTTGTTAACGAAGTCCATTTGGGACTAGCGTTGGCGTGAAAAAGTTCGCACAAC
>SSBG01000029.1:174910-200630 GCA_028220655.1 Shiraia bambusicola | reverse complement strand
ACGACAGACTTGATGACACCGACGGCAACGGTTTGACGCATGTCACGGACGGCAAAACGACCAAGAGGAGGGTAGTCAGTGAATGCCTCAACGCACATGGGCTTGGAGGGAACCATCTTGACGATGGCAGCATCACCAGACTTGATGAACTTGGGAGAGTTCTCAACAGACTTGCCAGTACGGCGGTCAATCTTCTCAAGAAGCTCAGAGAACTTGCAAGCAATGTGGGCAGTGTGGCAATCAAGGACGGGTGCGTAACCGGCACCAACCTGACCAGGGTGGTTAAGGACAATGACCTGAGCGTTGAAGGACTCGGCACCCTTGGGAGGGTCGTTCTTGGAATCACCAGCAACGTTACCACGACGGATCTCCTTGACGGAGACGTTCTTGACGTTGAAGCCGACGTTATCACCGGGTACACCCTCAGTAAGCTGCTCGTGGTGCATCTCGACGGACTTGACTTCAGTGGTGACACCAGCAGGGGCAAAGGTCACGACCATACCAGCCTTGATGATACCGGTCTCGACACGACCGACGGGAACCGTGCCAATACCGCCAATCTTGTAGACATCCTGGAGGGGCAGACGGAGGGGCTTGTCAGTGGGACGGGTAGGGGGATCGATGGCATCGATGGCCTCGAGAAGGGTCTTGCCGGTGGCCTTGGCCTTGGTCTCCTTCTCCCAACCCTTGTACCAGGGGCAGTTGCTGGAGGGCTCAATCATGTTGTCACCGTTGAAGCCAGAGATGGGGACGAAAGGAACGTGCTTGGGGTTGTAGCCGACCTTCTTGATGAAGTTGGAGGTCTCCTTGATGATCTCCTGGTAGCGGTCCTCGGACCACTTGGTGGTGTCCATCTTGTTGATGGCGACGATGAGCTGCTTGACACCAAGAGTGTAAGCGAGCAGAGCGTGCTCACGGGTCTGGCCATCCTTGGAGATACCAGCCTCGAATTCACCAGTACCGGCAGCAATGATGAGAATAGCGCAGTCGGCCTGGGAAGTACCAGTGATCATGTTCTTGATGAAATCACGATGACCGGGAGCATCTAACAAGAATTAGCAACCATACAAGGTAAGTACCAGAGCAGAGTGACATACCAATAACGGTGACATAGTACTTCGGGGTCTCGAACTTCCAGAGGGCAATATCGATGGTGATACCACGCTCACGCTCGGCCTTCAACTTGTCGAGCACCCATGCGTACTTGAAGGAACCCTTGCCGAGTTCGGCGGCTTCCTACAAACAGGTCAGCGTACTGTCGACAGGACGACATGATCAAACAGGCTTCTGAGCCAAATTGGCCGCCCCAAAATGCCAATGTGCGTCATGGTGTTGTTGTTAACGAAGTCCATTTGGGACTAGCGTTGGCGTGAAAAAGTTCGCACAACCCCCCCCCCCACCATGCAAATTGCCCCTCGATGCGATAAGCGCCAAAAACAGCGGTTTTTCGACCAGAGCATTCACGGGCGACCTTGTTCGAGTCGGGGAAAACAAATAAAGTGTATCCATACCTTCTCGAACTTCTCGATAGTACGCTTGTCAATACCACCGCACTTGTAGATCAAATCTGTAGGTAAATGTGAGCATATGAGTCCCCGCTATGGTTCGGAGGGGGCAGGCTTACGTCCAGTGGTGGTCGACTTTCCGGAGTCGACGTGGCCGATAACGACGACGTTGATATGAGTCTTCTCCTTACTGCGTGAGGCGTTAGCAACTTGCTCCCCAGGTGTTTCGACGCCGCCATGGATGCTCATGACTGGAAGGTAAGACTGGAAGGTGCGACTAACCCCATGTTGACGAATGTATGTGTAGATTGATGGAAGATGAGTTGAAGTAGTTTGAATTGACCTAGAGACTGTCAGAGATGATGGAGCGAAAGACAAAAGGTTGAACAAACAGTGTGTAGAGCTCGTCTAGCGGCAATGTCAGGCGAAGAGGGGAAAGTCAGAAAGTTGCAGGCTGAGAAGTATTTGTACGTTGAGTGGCGGCGCTAACCGCTAGCGCCGTTTTGTGCCCCTCCAAGCTTTTGCAGCGATGCCCAAGGGTTGTTCTCACCTCGAGGCGCTGGCGGCAGAAATGCCACCTTGTCATTGGCGGACTGGGAGCGCCTGCAAACAGTTTGATTTTTCTTTCACTATCATGGAGGGGCGTGCGACTCATACTCGGTCTCCAGGGCGACCATCAAGTAGCCAAACCGCCCTTTTTTCCTCTTCTCTTCTTCCTTTGACACACTGCCTGCCCCAGTCTCATCTGATGATCTGAAGTTGACGACACAAGCGCAGTCTCGCCCTTCGTTGAGCTCTGGCCTAGCTGCTGCATACCTATGACTCTACTCCATGGTGGGGTCAAGTGTGGTGCCTGTAGTTACAGATTCTGCCCCGCTTGGTGTGACGAAAATTGAAATTTATGTGGCAAAGTATCGAATTCCAGCAAAGACCACCAAGCTCCCTGTGGACAAGGATTGATTTTTAATTTTAGTATACTGTAATTAATACCTATGTCCATACATACCTAGGTTGTAGTTATCTATCTTTTCCGCGCTTACTTCTAGTTAGTTAACTAATACCTACATCATAATAAGTCTATCTCTTGTTATTTTGTTGCCTCCCAAAGTTCTTTGGACATTATAGCCATCTTCTGTGCTGCTCTATGTAGTGTTCTCCTCAACCATTGCCTTCAAAGTTCAGAACTTCAGCCTGTTCAATGTTGTACTGAAGTTGGCTTGAACATGGATGTGATGAGTAAGCAATTTTGTCCGCCATCATTGGCTGCCAATCCGAGAAGCGGCTGAACTAGGATTCTAGCTGACTGGCCAATCATAACAAATCTACATCAATTCTTAACGATAAGCCAATTAGAGCTCTGTTACGGGGCCTACTTTAAGCTTTCTAATTAGCTTATTATTTTTTCCGACGTGCCCCCGAGGACACAAGTTATGTAGCAGAACAAGGAATAGTGGAATAGTACGTCCGTATCAATTGCAGAGTACTAGACTAGGTACCTACATAAGTCATCATCACCTGGAGCTTTGCGCTTTCTTCACATGTGTCGCGACTGCCGCGCTGGCCCGCGGGTACTCACATGCTGTTTATAAAACTACCTTGGCCCTTTGTCACAAAAGACACTGTACATAACCCCCAGTCACCAGCATCACACTGCAAAAATTTCTGCTCGAGACTTTCACTCGTACTTTCTAATTCTTGTAGTACGACCACGCGCATCACCCGTCATTCACTTGCCTTAACTCCGCTCCCACAGGCTTCGATCGTGGACATTTTACAGTCCCAATTGAACTTTTTTATCTGGCAGCACCGAAGCCTGCCAAGTCATCGCTCAATCTAGCAGAGCCTTTGAGAATCAGCATGGCCAACTCTCTTGCAACCCTTGCCCGAAACATCTTCATGCTTGTTTATGGGCTGGTATGTCTTGCGGGTGCTTTTACCGTAGCTGTACTGAAGACTGGTGCGCTTTGGTCCGTGGATAGTAAGCAAGAGAAGGAAGAGCTGGCCATAGCCCAGTGGAAGTTTTGGAGTCTTGATCGCGAACCACTTCCAGGGTTCAGACATACCTTTTTCAGGACGAGCAATGGCACAAACCTACACTACGTAATTAATGCCGGCGCTGATACTGCCACTGCTAAGAATTTGTTAATCTTCATCCATGGTTCGTCTAACCATGATCCTACACACATCACTTTCTTGATTGGTTGATTTGGAATACAGGGTTTCCCGATTCATTCGTAATCTGGCAGCACCTTCTCCAATCCCCTGGGCTGCAACGCAACAACATTCTCATCGCAGTCGATCTACCAGGATACGGTGGCTCGGACAGCCTGCCAGCTTACGGGCCCAACGACGTGCTCGAGGCCCTTAGTGAATACATTATCGGCATGAGAAAGCAGTACTTACAAGATAAGAAGAAAGTCATCGTCGTAGCACATGACTGGGGCACGGTGATCAGTGCGAGGCTCGCGTCAGAGGCAAAAGGCTTAGCTGATCATTACGTGCTTGCCGGCGCCATTCTTGTAAGTTTTGTCTACAACACCTCATGCTCAGAGTAACATGCTGAACACCAGAAGCCTCATGTAGTCATTACAAACGCGCTGAACGGTCTGGCATCAGCATCGCAAATGCTCCGCACCTGGGTGCAGCAGCCACTAAATCTCTATTTGCTCCAAAATGCCTTCAGTGCGTTGGCTCCTGTTAGATCGCAGCTTCGACGCTCATTCTACATCTTTTGTTTCAATCTTCCATGGCCTCTCAGCATATTCTTCTCCACATTCGGCAACTACTGGTTTTTGAGGGTCTTGCACAGTCTGACCAAGGGCAGTCTTAGGAGGGGTGGTAAGATAACTGGAAGGCTAGAGCCCAAAGAGGCAGGCGAGTGCATGGCATCGAGCACCGGTCCAGGCGTATTGCAGCTGGACACTGCGGCTTCTGAAGGCAGTGAACTATCATTGAAGTATGGCGAATCGGTTCGACGACGACTTCCTGACCGCGGCATGTATGAAAAGATCCGCATCTACAGAGAGGGGCTGTTCGAAGATAAATGGAAAAAGTCATCGCAAGTATCTGCCGATTTGTTCGAGCTAAACAACGCGAGCTCAAAACATCCCTCAGCAATTCGCCCCGAAGGCCATATGAATTCACCTATAACTTTGCTGCTTGGCCAGTACGATGCAGCATTCAACCTAGAGTTGTCCCTGAACAAGATCAAGGAATTCCTGGTCCCTGGTAGCCAGGTTTTGACGGTTAAAGGCGCTGGCCATTGGTTGCCAATCGAGCCACAAGGCAGAGAAATCCTTGAGAAGACCATCTTATGGGCACTAAAAGCTGAACAGAATGGTACACGTTCGGTCACGCCATTTTCCGCAATGAGTAATGTACTTATTGTGGCTGAAACATGAAGATGGATCGTTTGTTCTAGAGGACTTAGCTTAAGCCTATCATAATGATGCTCGTAATACCCATGTGGGACTACCCGTACATCATGTCACATGAAAGAAAGCATGAAATTTCGTTCAATCGAACAAAATAGATTGTCGATATCCTCTTGATATCTATCTATAGTCCATCTATTGATGACAGGCATACCATCACTGACAAGGTACACAGCCAGCAACTTACTCGTGTGCCACGACAAACATTCGGCATAAACCCGTAACCGCAAATATCAATCAATCCACCCATCACTCTTCCAACACAAACCATTCTCTCCAAATCCTATTATTTGCTTCCTTTGTGAGCATTGCACCTGGTGCTAATAGCGGCATATCCCGTCCTTGACCCCAAACCCCTATCGAAAACGAAGCCGAGAACTTCCCATTCTTGTCCATGTCCCCGTGTACAGTCGAGACCCAAATTCGCGTCCTTTCCACCGGCCAGCCTGTCGAAGAATCTACCTCGCTTTCTTCAAGCTGTATAACGCGCTTTGCAACTAGGACTGTCGGCCCTGCATCGCAAAGGCCTTCACGGGGCGGGTTGCGCTCGAGAAGGCTGATGGCCTCGCGGCGAGTGATTGGGCAGCGGCAGTAAGATGCTACAAAAGCGAGCTGAGGTATTACACCTGTTTCAAAGGTGAATTTCGCAATCGGGCGGTCTGTGAACTTTTCTTCACAGGTGTCGAGGAAGGCCTTGGCATGGGCTATCAAGGCTTTGAAACTATCGAGGTATTTGTCGAATGCCATTTGATTCTCACGCAGAATGCATGCTGCGAAGATGTACGTGCAGTAGTAGGTTGCTTTGAGAGAGTGTATTGTATTTGTGCTTTCCTTGGAAAGTATGGTCTGCTTTTGGAAATTGTCGACTGTGTCCCACCAAGCTTTTAGATACTGCAGCACCCTGTCGCCGCGCTGCCAGTCTTCTTCCACCAGAGGAAGACCCTGGCCACGCTTCTGCCATATATCGTGAATGAAAAGCATGGACATGTTGCAGATATTGTGCATTGAGTCTTGGATTTCGAACATGGATGCGAAATTCGAGGGTATATGCTCTGGTGAATCTTCAATCACTAGCTCTGTGGGTATTCCATACAACAATGGCATGGCCATCATCCGGGTGAACATAGCGGCTAGCGTTCTGTCAATCATGGGTTTATTGGGGCTTTTCTCAAGGGAAAGTTGCGATTCTCTCGTTGCAGATAATATTTTAAGCCCGCTAGTAAAGTGGATTAGGGCTGTGACATGATTACCGCGCAGGAATTCTATGCAGATGAACAGCATGCAAGATACAAGTCCGATTTCGGGGACGTAAGACGTCTCGCTCATCCTTTTTAGTAGGGTATCCACAGATTTATTATAGTGGAACAGTAGTGTTTTCGGTGCAGAGGTTGCACCAAACTTTGCACAAGCGTCTTTCAAACTCCCTGTCGTGTTCATAGTGAGATAACCTAGGGCGATCAGAGCGTATCGAACACAAGGTTCAGACTGGGCCATCTGGAGAGTCATTCGAGACCAGAATGCCGCGTCAAACTCGGTGGAGATTCCTTGGCTAGTACATTTGTGGTAATACTCTAGATAGCGGACATTCTCGGTTTTGATCTGCGAACTAGAAGCGCCAATGTGGCAATGAAGCATTTGAGGAAGTGTTAAAACGCTAAATTGACCATGGCTAGTTGTTTGAGCATATTCGCATTGGCGACCTGTACTCGTACATCTGTGAGTATCAGCACACCAAAGAACGAGTCTTAATCTACCAAAGCCTTGTTACCGGTTACAATAGGGCTTCTCCTCCCCACACTTGACGTGCCTAATTCTGCAATGCAAAATTAGTCATCCCCCGTAATGCTTTTGCTAGGCAAGATGAGCACATACTTGCATGTTTTGCAACCTGTTCTGACCTTGGGAGTAGCTCGTCGTACGCGCTGGGTTAGACTCAAAGTTGAAGGAGGTCTTGACGACATAATGGGAGATAGCAATAGTATGATGAGCCTGGCGAAGAATGTCGATGCAACTTGAGTGATGAGATTGAAAAGAAGTAAAGTTGATTTCAGGATTTTCAGACAGGCACTAATTAGCGGTGGCAGTGCCTATCAGTGGTATGTACCTAATGTAAAGGATCCAAAGTTTATCGAACGCTGACATGCATGAGGTCAGTCGGTGGAAAGATACTCCACACAGACTCACGCTAGTCTCAATAAGCGCGCTCGCTCCTTCCTAATTCGGAAGGTTTTAAAGTCTATCGATTCCTGGCCTTTAGATCAAAACTTTTGTCAAATTTGAGACGCTCAGAATGCGCTAGTCAGATCTGGCCTAGAAGCAGCACCTGGGCACGATCTGCCATGATTTACATACAACCCTCTAAATTCTAATATTCCACTAACTATCGTGATTATTACTTCTACGGTGAGAAAGTATACCCAGCAGCTCCAACCATTTATTTTACATCCAAGTAGTCTCTGAGGAGCCACCACGCTAGGGTCGCGAACCTTGCGTCTAGCATCTACCAGAACGAAGGCTTTATCCCCATCAAGTATCTCTCGCACTATATCTCCAGTGCGCTCATCGCCACCCGAGATGTAATAGAATGCTTTTCTATATATCGGGGTGGCAATACGGGCTTGCTTGGCAGAGTCTTCCCAGTGTTGTACGCCATGTCTGGTTCCAAGGCCTGTAAAATTGCCCAGATGATAAGAGTAAACCTCTCCTCCGTGACGAACCTGATCATGTGCAAGGCGGTAAGCATCCGGATCACCAGTTCGTAGAAAGTAGTCCCAGAAGAAGAGATCAGGTGAAAGCTCTGAATTATTCCATGCATAACCGCCTATATCGTATCTCCATTGATGACGATTGTCATCATAAGTATGCATGATATCGCCATGATCCCAGAATCCATACCAACGACGTTGCTCAACTTGATTCTTGTAAAATTCGATGAGAAATTTCATGTTTGATTCAATCTTTTGCGCCCGGGCCGACGCATTGTTGTCGGGGACGTTCCAATAAGATCCAATAGCTTTAGTATCCTGAATATACTTGGGCTCCGGGATGAGGGCAGGTGGTTCGTTGGTATTATGGATAAGAGTAGATGGCCTATCTGATGATGGTGTATTGCTAAAGGCATAGATGTAGAGCTCATTAGTTCTTCCAACGCCATAAGCAGCATCGTATCCTTTTTCGTAGTCTTCATAAGTAATTTCCAGGGCATCGAGTTGCTTCGCATACGTGTCTTGCCCTAAGCCATCGTGGTAAGATCTGACGTCCATAGGTCCAGCTTGAGGGGAGTAAAGCCACATCGTGACAGAACCAATATCCTTAACCGCACCAGAAATATCTAAGCTTGTAGGATAGGTTTTCCAGAAGTCGTGCAGTCCTATGGTAAGGCCTCCTAATGTGCTTCCACCAAGATATGCCAAACCACCAGAACGAGTGCCTCCTGGTATCTTAACCCAGCTCTGGCCTGCTTTTGTTCGCTTTGCAAGAGTGAAACCATCTGGCGAAAGTTGTGTCAGGCGATAGTCGTTCCATGTGGGAACCCATTGTAATCGGTTCGAAACCCTATCCCAAGTACTTTTCTCTAGAGCGGTGCTTCCATTGAATTGAGCTGAGCGCACTGCTGACCCTGGGTCACGTCGAAGGCCAGTCACTCCCTGGTCCGCCTCGCTCAATAGTCCGCCATCGACTCCAGCTATGCGTATATGACGATTGCACAGTTCTTCGCCCGCAAGTGGTACCTCGAAGCGTAGACCAATACCTGAGATGAAATCTTTTTGCGCATCGCCATCATAGATGATCGTGTGGACAACACGAATGGCCTCAGAATTCGTATAGAGATAGAAGCGGACTGTGAACGGGATCCAGTCCCTATGCGATTCATCTCCATCGATTGAGTGGAGGCCGTCTGCTGTTACTAGTGTCCGAATATAGTTGTCTTCTGATACTGTTATATTGGACAATTTGCTGAAGAAATTGAGGAATTTAATGCCTGAAGGTTTCCCATCTTCATCATCATCTAGTGTCCCAGTCTGAGACCGAAAAATCAAGCGGCCATTGATGCCTACGGTCTTATTTCCCGTCTTGGACGATACTAACGTACTGCCAGATTTAGGGAAAGTTACTAACATCCTTCCATTATTGACAATCTGATCCTCTAAGTCCTGGGCTTGATTATGGTGTGGTTTCTTCTTGGATAATGGCGTGGTTAAATTCCGATGATGCGAAGCAGTGATGATATATTTATCCGCTGGTGAGTCTGTTGCCCCAAGTGCATGAGCAGTCCACTTGAGTGAGTCATCCGGCCATAACGCATGACCCAAGACTGAAGCTGCACACCCCCTGAAGCTGAAAAAGTGGTTCCATTCATGAAATGCTGTCCATGGGGCCATGGTAGACCAAAGGTCACGCCAGGGAGGTAGTCGGGGGTCTCAGTAAGCCATTTGACCTCGACAGCATTATCTTGGGTCGCTGCGAGGCTAATAAAACTTGCAAATGCAATGATCGTTCCACGCATCATCATACAAAGACGAGGAGTGGAAACAACCTAACCCCAGTGAGCAATGAATCTACCCGTACTTATAATTGTACAATCTACGCGGTCGGCACTGGTACGCAATGCGTACTGAGACGTATACACCATTTTGAGCTTATAATTTGATCAAGTTATGCCTGTTGCCATTAAAAGTTAGTTCTAGTGTGCTATTTCGCTTGTAATTAGCTTTCTCTGTAGCTTCGAACGTAATAAGATCCCCGTATAACACGATGAACTACCTATTAAGATAAGTCTCTTGTCTGGAAGGCCATAGTTAGCGCGAAGTTGCCGCGCCCTGCATGGCACCAATTTATCCGTAGGTAATTTCGGTATAACAACACCCGAAGGTTTGCATTTGAATGAACATATAGATCATTATAGTTGGCCGTTCCGCTAGCCATTGGGCCTATAAGAGAAATCCTATTTTTCAATTTGCTAAAGCAGCAAGAACGATTCGCATAGCGTCTAATGAACTAAATCATAATGGCAGTGGTCTGTTGAACTGATATTGCACTATTCCTCAGACTGTAAGTTGTGGTAATATCATATAGTATTCCATCTTTCCAGCTTAGAAATTATGATAATTAGAAGATTTACAGGCAAGCCGCAACCACCAGATACGCCCCTGTAAATCCTCCACGAAACAGGGTACTATATCTAGTCCAGATCATCTAATCAACTTAAATCTTCTTCTTCGGGTGGCGGACTTCCAGGTCGATTCTTCAGGCAAAACTGGTCTTTTCGCAGCCTATGACTGGAGTAGTCTACATAATCGACGTTCCTTCTAGATGTACGAATTTCACGAGTAGCTTGCCGTCTATAATACTTGAAAACTCATCTGACGTTGAGCGGGTAGCCAGTATAAGCAGCAGCTCTACTTCCTGACCTGCTTATGCCCGTCCAATGCCTCAGTGCATGACCCAGAACTTCGAGCCTTGGTGGTACTATTACCGTATCGTCTGGAAAACGCTTGCGGGTACGTCAGTTAACATTGCTGTATCTCAACCAGTTTCGCTTTGTGTTGGGTAGATACAGATCATCTCTGTCTTGGTCTTACGGTGGCGCTTTTTGCTTTTTGCTTTGAGCTCTTCCGGGGCTTCTGCATTCTCGCGATCATGTAAAGACCTCTGAGAGTATATGCCCGCCAAATGATTGATAATAGGGTCCAGGATTGGGACACCACGAGAGTAGAACCGGGCAATAGTCATTTCCAAGGTATCCAGATGGCACCTTTGTCAATGTGTCTTGTACATCTGACGAATAAGTGCGTCAACTAATGGCCGCTGAAAATATGAAGCAATGCCATCTGAAGCATGGAATTATAGAGATGGATCTTCTCCAGGAGTCCATCAGGTAAATCAACCTTTGGTAGCATTTGTCGTGTGACCAATTCATCCTTGTCCTCCTTTTTCTCCCGTACTCTGTGGTATCGCCCTGGGATTGAATACTGATTTAGTCTTCTGCGCTGGCATCGAAACCAGTCACGTGTACCCTGGGATATCTGACAGGTAAGTGCAAGTGATCGCGTTCTGGGTTAAAGGTAAAGTACTCTTCGGCCAGTGACGAACACCGCATCAAGGTCCTCCTATCTGGGCCTTCAAGAATGGTCCTATTGTCTACAGTGAGCGCATCTAGTTGTTTGCCGAGAAATATAGGGTCGTATCTATTGTATAATTCTCGGTATTCCAGTTGATAGATGGCAATATGAACAGCGCGCCATTCTTGTCTGCGTGTGGATCCACCTTCTTTGCAATCTCGATTTGATCAATGTAAAGATATCCTGGCTTATCAGCAAATTTTTCGCTTCTTGTTCCAGGCAAATTCCATTGTAAGCCTATAAGCGACATATTTAAGAGGAAAGCAACTATTTGATTTAGCTACACTTATTGCGTCCTCACCATGCGTCCATCACTTTGATATAGGACCATTGTGATTCTTGCAAAGTGAAAGCAATACTGTGTTGTGTTGGGTTTTTAGATTCTAAGGACATCGTGATAAGTAGAGGAAGGGCAATGTTATATTCTCAAGAGCCTTTGTTCGATACTTTGGCCAGACAAAGACATGCTATGATTCTCTAGCCGAATGTTGAACACCACGACTTGTAAGCACATCACTTCACAGTAGCAGACAAAGGGAATAATCTATGTACCCATCTCGATAAGGCCTTCTCTCGGCTTAAAGATACCATAAAAGCGCAGTTGCTTCGAAACTGCCGTATTGCATACTTGATTGTAAGTGCGAAGCGAGCGAATTTGACAGAATATTTATGAATGCTATTGTGGCTGGTTCAGCTGGTGATGAGAAGCCCAATGCTATAGGATTGTTTGTACCTGACAGGGCGGCAAGAGCCGACTCTAATATTGATACATTTCGTTGCCTGTTGCACATCAAGACCTTGTTGGCAGGTATGCGCAAAGAGGCTGGCTTAGTCACGTGCGTTGTAGTGTCGTTGGATTAAAACAACCATAGACTTGTCCACATTGAGTGCTCTTCTCAACAGGCAACAACATGCCGACGTATCGCAGCATCACTCTCGCGCTGCACTCCCAATTCGACTTCGAGACGCTCCCAGAGTACTATCCACGTGAGAAAGAACAATGCACGGAACAAGGCAGTGTATGCATGCCCCGACAGGTTGTGGAAAATGTTATTCCAACATGTAACGTTTACGTACCAGTCCTTCCAGGCAGCATCTTTTGGATTCATTACTCTATCGCCCCGCCAGTACCAGAGGGCCACTACTTCTTATTTAAGCTCTACATCAATGGCGCGGAGATAGTGAGCTGGTCTACAGGTAGAGAAGAAGGCTGGACAGGAAAGACAATGTTCAGTCTATACGAGAAGGTCGACGAAGAGGGGAGAAAGAGAGTTGAGAAACGTGTGCTGTGTTTTGCATCGTCAGGTAGGGAAGACGAGGGTCGGCAAGGCGGCTTCGATTCTTTGGATGAGAAAAGGTGCCTAGAGATCAGAATTTGTCGCGCTCACGGCAGGAAGAGAGTGGAAAGGAAGCTTGACGTATACGAGTCGACGCAGCATGCCAAGACTGGAGAGGACATCAGACTTGTCAATGCTGGTCGTACCAGCCGGGAACAACCGAAGCGGTTTTATCAATTTGCACTGATTGACCCAGTTGATCAGCCATTTGCGACATTTAGATATCATTATCGTACCTGGGGACAGCTGTGTGACCTGGGTTTACTGGACAATTGTCGCGAAGGCGTCGCAGAGGATAATGCTCTGTCTATTATCGAGCCGGACGATGTGGACCAGAACCGCAACCAGGGAGTTATGGGGAATTTGACAGATACAGACAATGGAGCAGCAAAAGACGAGAAACAAGAAGTCAGGGCTGTGCTTGCTATAGCAAGCCCGACCAGGCCTGAACGCTCCACATCTAGCAAGCAGCATTTGCTTGTTGGGCAACCAGAGTATGAAAACGAGACCGAAAATCACAGCCAGGAAATGTCCATTCGAGATAGCATCCCGTCACCGCAAGTGCGTGAGACAAAGGAACAGACGATGACAGCCTCGTTTTTTATGAACGCCGTCAAGTCGGGGTGGAAGCGTTGCGGCTCCTTCAAACGCCAGGCATAGGAAGGATAAAAACCTGGCAGCGGCAAGTAGCCGTATCCCAGTGAATAACTATCTGTGCATGGCTCGTAGGCTGTACCTTTTCAATATTGGCTCCATGCCGTATTGTGAGTATTCAAGTCCAACGAATTGCGCTTTGTTCGAGAGTGACGTAGATAAGTAGGTAGTTAATAGTTACGAAGTAGTTATAAGTCCTACAAGATCATTACTGGACGGGAAGATTGTGGCTTCACATATTATCAGGCTGATGGTTCTAATGTTTCATAGGGTCACACTTAAATAACTATGGGGTGTGATGTCTGAAACATGCACTTGATAATACGGAGTTACTTCGGACGCCGGACAACCATCCCCGCAGTCTGGTGGTCCAAGCTCCAAGCTCTGTAGTACGTACCTCCAAGCTCCTTGCAGCTGAACTTCACTCCGTCCAAACGTTCGAACCTCCCAGCTTAACATACAACCAATATCATATTCACCAGCCCATGCTTTTCTTGTAAATACTGCTGTTTGTCGCCTGGTCTCGTTTGAGCGACACGGGCGTCGCTCGACATTGACGTCATGTGGTCCCTTATCATTACAACAGCACTTGTAGCAATTGTCACAGAGGCGTCGACTTTGACACCGCCAATACTGCCTTTGATAGTTCGGAACCCGTATTTGAGTACATGGTTACAGAATGCTCGCGAAGAACCGTGGAGCAAATGGCCAATGTTCTGGACGGGAGCTGAGGTATGCTCTTCGGCTAGTCTGACGGCCGAGCCCATGCTAACACGCCTTCGTCAAGGTTGGGTTTGGAGTGCTTGCATCTTTACCATCTTCAAAATTAGTTTTTCCTCTCTTGGGCCGGCCCCATGATTCGTTAGAGCACAATGGCAGAGAGCAAGTCTTTCCTCCCCTGTCCACAGGTCAGCACTAACGCAACGGCCCAGCAGCTATACAATAGCATACCCAGCCTATCAAGGCGCCAAGTACGACGCATCGACTACAAACCTCACTTATATCCTGCATGGCACCGACTCCCTCGCCGCATCCGACGACATAGAAATTATATTGTCTTTCTTATCTCCGATTACGCCCACATCAACGTTACGGCAGTCCATACCGGCGGCATATTTAGCGATATACGTCAAGGGTAGCGTAGATGTCAGCATATATATCGATGTGAATGGCCAGTGGGTTAGTGGCAAGTCAGAAAGCCTCATAGAATGGGGCTTGACCCAGCAAACAAGTTCCCGCGATGGCCCAGGGTTGAAGACTTGGAAAGTCAAACGACAGACTGAGCAGCTGTTCACTGAGACAAACGATCAGCCTGAATGGGGTCAGTTGCATCTGACCGGCCCAAGCGACGCCTCCCACGGGAGTGGCCCTGCTGCCCAGCTTCGTCAGGGATTTGCTCGCACTGGCAGCTTGCAAAATGAGCTAGATCAAAATTTTCGTGGAATCATGGATAAAGAGCCTGTTTTTGCGTTTTCACAGACGTTCAAGCCTGCAAATGGGTCTACAGTAAAGTCGATTCAGAGCAACAGCGTGTTGTTTACTATCGCACATATCCAAGATCCAGTTACGCAATACGCCTCCGCGCGCGGCTTAACTTTTATGCGTCCCCTCTGGAAGTCGTGGTTTGCAGAGGACGAAAAACTAATCAAGTTTCATTACGGCGATTTCTCGATGGCTTCTGGTCTAGCAGGTAACTACTCAGAGCAGCTTCGGATCGACGCTTACCAGTCTGGATCTACAAACTACGTTGATATTGTGGCTCTGTCTGCACGACAAACAATGGGAGCAACAAGCTTCTCCGGCACGCCAGAGAACCCGCTGTTGTTTCTCAAGGAGATTTCCTCCAATGGGAATTGCCAAACGGTGGATGTCATTTTTCCGGCTTTTCCATTTTTTCTGTATACGCAACCTAAGTGGCTTGCCTATCTTCTGGAGCCACTTCTCGAGCATCAGCTAAGCGGACAATACCCAAACAAGTACTCCATGCACGATTTAGGCGCACATTTCCCCAACCTCACGGGTCATGCGGATGGATACGATGAGTACATGCCGGTCGAGGAATGCGGCGACATGCTCATTATGGGACTGGCGCTGGTGAATTCATTGACCTACACCTCGGACAACAAGGCACAATCGATTTGGTCGACTGTTGGCGATGACAGTGAGAGCGAGGTCGTACCGGAGAAGCCGTTTGCACTGCAAACGCACGAAAGTATCAATTTCATTGACGATAGGTGGGTCGGAGGCGCAAATGGTATCGAGCAGGCGAAAAAGTGGCTCGAAGGCAGCTACGATCTCTGGAAACAGTGGACCGGGTACCTTGTTGAAGACGCCCTTGAGCCGCACAATCAACTTTGCACAGACGATTTTGCAGGCTGGCTACCTCTCCAAACTAACTTGGCGCTCAAGGGTATTATTGGCATAAAGGCTTTCAGTGAATTGGCAGATCTACTTGGTCGGCCTGATGACGCTAAGCACTACCGCGGCGTTTCTGAAGATTACATCAAGAGGTGGGAAGCATATGGCATCTCGCGCGATGGTTCGCATGCAAAGCTGGCGTACGACTGGTACGGTAGCTGGACCACCTTGTATTCTCTATATGCAGATGCCGTCCTGTGCTTCCACCCTTCACTTACAAATGCGTCATCAGCCTCGTCGTCATCATCATCAGGATGGGCTTCTGGCAACGACAAGGCTCAGCGGCTCCTCGATTCCAGCATTTCCAGTGGCCGTACACCTATTACAGATGACTTCATCCCGTCACACATTTACAAGATACAGTCAAAGTGGTACTCGGCCGTGATGCAAAAATATGGCCTACCACTTGATAGCCGGCACCTTTATACCAAATCTGACTGGGAATTTGAGGCCGCTGCTGTTGCCAGCAGGAAAGTCCGATCGGAAATTTTAGATCGGGTCGCATTGTGGCTGAACGAGACAGCAACAGACCGTCCATTTACTGATTTGTACAATACAGAGGGGGACGGAGGGTTTCCAGGACCTTGGTTTTTCGCCAGACCAGTCGTAGGCGGGCATTTTGCTTTCTTGACCCTGGAGCGAGCATGTGGAGGGAGAGCCATTGAGGCACTTGGTTTCCTGAACGAGGAAGACAATGCCTGAGAGATGTGAGAACACCTTAGTTGGTACGATTACTCTCCTTGACCTTCTTTATTGTTCTTCTCTAGATAGTCTTTGATGCTAAACATGGCGGTGCCTCGTTCCAGAGGTTTGGCCTGCTTGGGACTGTGTTTCCAGCCAATCATGTAGATTAGTCGAAATGTAGCGGGCAAGGAAGCATCGTCGTTTCCATGAAGCTCGCGATAGATTCCTTCTGCAGCTAACAGCACGTCTCGTTGAATGGCGCCTTTCTCGCGCGTAATGACTGCATTGGACTCACCCATGGCCTGCAAATCCTTCATCAACGAGAACATGTCTGGGTAGTCGACGACGATATCGTCCACGTCAACAGTGAGAAGATTGAAGCCAGCCTTTTGCAACAGTCCACCAATGTCTCGGACATCGGCGAGTGGCGAGGTATGGGTAGCGACGCCTCCCCGTCTATCCTGTTCTGCAAGCTGAAGAGCAGTGCGTAGCTCGAAGAGGCTATCGCCGCCCATCATGACGCCCATGAACGGGCAGTCAGGCTTGAGCATGTTGTTGACCTGGGCAAGGACGGAGGGCAGGTCATTGATCCAATGGAGGCTCAGGCTGCTCAAGACGGCATCGAAAGAGTTTGCTTCAAAAGGCAAGATTTCAGAGGTTGGCAACAGCTGGCGAACAAGATCAATCTCCTTGTTGAATGGTAGATGTGCATCGCGGTACAACAAGGCCTCGGAGGATTCGGCCGCGGTAATGGTGCCAATTCGCTTGGATCGCGGGCCTTGGTCGGGAGAGTCTTGAGAAGGCAGTGTCAGCATGCGAGCAATGTTGCAGGCATTTGCACCAAGGTCGAGCACGCGGGGAAAGTGGCGGTTGATGTCCTGTGTCGTGGGTTAACTGCCATCTATGTAATGTAACTAAGTAATCAAACTTTTGTTCAGACTTACAAGTACACGTTCACACAATCGTGAAGCAACCTCGTCTCGGAGGTAGTCTACGCTTCTGCTGAGCTCTGCATTGGCGGCGGCTCTTTGCTTTTGCTGCCACTTGTGCTGGCTACTAAATATCTCCAGAGTGGGAGCTCCAGGAGCCTGGACGGCATAGCTGCGACGAAAAGGTCCAAGAATCACGCGCGAACGCGTCAAGGGTGGAAGAAAAGCCCGCATGGACGATGTGATGTGCAGTTCAAAAGACTTTTGCCTTTGCACATGCTCTGGGGCGAGGCGTAGGTCAATATATTCCAGTGTGACAGTTCTTAACTATATTTCTCCAATCGGTGATGTCAAGACACCCGCAAGCAAGCAAGGTCACGTGATGTTCCACCACATCCACATCCCTGACAAGTAATTATACCTATCGTCGACCAGCAAGCGGGCAGTCCAACTTCGGGGCCTCCGCCATGGCACAGGCGTTCCCATACACATACTATGCCTGCGACTGCTACGACAACAACCCATCCACCTCGGCAAAGCGCGCCTCTCAGTTGGTTGCTGCTGCTGCTGCTGCCGCCGCCGCCAATGGTGCTACCAACGCCGCAGACGAAGAAGACGGTACCTTTGATCCGCAGAGCCCACGCTCCAACTACGCCCTCTACCCGCTCGAGCACCTGCTGTACTGCGACGACTGCCAGCAAATACGCTGTCCCCGCTGTGTATTCGAGGAAACCCTGAATTGGTACTGTCCCAGCTGTCTTTTCGAGGTGCCCAGCTCGCTCGTCAAGACTGACGGCAACCGCTGCACGAGGAACTGTTTCAATTGCCCAATATGCCTTTCGCCCCTCACTCTCAACTCCATCGACCCAGACGCAGCCACAGGAGGCCCATATATCCTGGCATGCTCATACTGCCACTGGAGCACCATAGAGATAGGCATCGAGTTTGACAAGCATACAGGACTCCATGGACAACTGGCACGCATGGGCAACCGAGGCACTACCATTCCTACGCCAAAGGAGCGCGAAAAGGAACGAGAGCGACGCAAAGAGGTCGAAGCCCGCAAGCGAGATTCGAGGAACCGGCTATCACCCTCTGAAGATGATCCACTCCCTCTCGGAGACAATTCCCCAGCAACGCGCGAAGACATCTTTTCAAATCTGTCTGCTTTCTATAAATCTCAGTTTGATGCGCAAACCCCGTCAAATCCATTCACGCCCCATGACCTCAATTTCTCATCTCCTTCTGCATACTCTCGCATCATGAACCTCTACTCATCTACTGGAGCCAAAAAGCAGAAGCGTGCCAAACCTACGCCCATGCGAGAAGCTGCCTCTGCACTAGAAGGCCTGGCCATTCACGACTCTGCCTCAGATACTGCAGCCATCGAGCGGATTAAAAAGGACGGCTGGGACGGCACGCTTTCAGAAACCCAGAGGCTCGCACAAATTGATCCACATATCCGGCTGGAAGAAGATCTACGCCCAATCCCGACGCTACTGTGCACCAAGCGCTCAAAGAGATGTCGCTCATGTCGTCACATCTTGTCCAAGCCCGAATCAAAGATTACCTCGACTCGCTACAAGATCAAGCTCTTAGCTCTCAGCCATATACCTCGTCTCAGCATTCGCGCTCTGCCCAACAATCTGAATTCGTCTGTATCATCGGCTTCGATTTCGTCCAACGCTATTCAAACACCTTTCGACTACAACAGCTTGAAACCTGGCGTTGCGACACCCTTCCTCCTACACCTGAGCAATCCACTGTTCGATTCCATCCGCGTCACATTGGCTACTCCAAGTATAATTCCAGGCCAAGTGCAAACACGCGTTACCATTTTATGCCCCCAATTCGAGGTTGGTGCGAATACTGATGTGTGGGATGACGCTCTCTCCGCCTCGACACCATCAATCAACCGTGGCTCGTCTGCAGACAACCAAATAGAAGCAGGCAAGATTTGGGACCGCGGGCGCAACTGGACAAGTGTAGTGATTGAAGTGGTTCCGGGCTTTGCGCGGCCAATGGCAAACTTCTCCCAGGCAGAGCAGAAAGAACAAGTCGAGCTTGACGAGGACGGCGATGTTCTCGAGATACCCATCTTCGTACGTCTTGAGTTTGAGACTGATGCTAATGCTGAAGAGAGAGGACTCGGTGATTCAAGAGGTTCAAGAGGAGAAAAGGAGAAGAGAGAAGAAGCATTCTGGACTGTAGTAGGCGCTGGCCGAATTGCGGCCGTATGAGTGATGATGGAGAAGGAAGTGTTTTTTTCTTGTCTTCGCCATGATACCCTTTCAAGCGGCTCTGTTTTATATGACGATCTTCTTTGATACATATTTGATATCCCCAACTTCATTCACCCAATACGCCTCGATTAAGGGGCCTAATCCTGCCTCCCCGAGTCGGGCTGGATCTTTCCAACATTTCCATCCATTTCAGCCAGTATCTGCGGAGTAAACTTGTCCAATACTTGCAGCGTTGCACAATCTTCCACAATCTGCTCGGGCACCTGTAATCACCGCAGAATTCAGATACATGCGTCTATTACATACGAATAATACCCGGGCTGCTGGTACCATCTGTTCTATCACAGCTGTAGATCGAACTTTGATATCATTCTAGAAGCTTTGGACTACAGGGAATAGATTCATATAGACACAAAACGTCTGTAATTTAATTCTACCTACTGACATGATAAACCAGTTCTCTGTACGTAAAAAGCATGAAGTCCCACCCAAATTTGACAGCTTCGGATAGTAGCATGTGAACTTCCAAACAATTTGAAGAGCTAGATTACTGGCTTTTCGGCATGATCTAGTGCCAATTTGCTTCGTATCTGAGCGACCTGGTTACCCTTGGGTATTGTTAGATCTGACAGCCCACTATACCTGCCGCGACGTTGCAGTAACAACGTGCTCAAAGGCGGCGAAGTCTCCGTGTTCAACGCCGATGGGTAGCTCGGCATTCCGGGGTAATTCACTAACAAGCTGGACTTGGCACTTGGCAATAGGAGTTTGGGGTTTTTTTGCGGGTTACTGCTAGCCCCACACAGTGCAACCCACCGGGATTGTTCGCACTATTATGAAACACCCCGCACGTAGATTCGTGGATTTCCTTCTTCAAGGTTCTTATACAAAAATAATCGATCAGTTGACATTATGACCTGGACATCCCGGTTTGGAAATGATGTGAGCTGTCCGCCGGATTGACTTCTGCCTTCTTCTCCGGGCATTCATAACGAGTAGTATATCTTGAGCGGTCAGAACGTAATGTGAAGCATGGTCGTTCGCTGCATTTTCTAACCATGCGCTCAGTACCTTTTCTTTTCTCCCTCAACGCCCTGTGTTTGGGTGCTACTGCCCAATCGGCCGCAGAGGCACAGGTTCAAACAGCAATTGACAACATCAGCATCACGAATATTGACGATGTACGGGGCAATCTTCACCTCCCGACCACTTCCGATGGATTAAACATCAAGTGGGAAAGTAGCGATCCATCCATTGTTTCCACAGACGGTATTGTGCAACGAAAGGATGCTCAAGCCGTGGTCAACCTCACAGCCATGATTGATGCTGACGGTGTGGCTCGAGAGCGCGTCTTCACTGCCAACGTTCGGCAGGCAGTTCAGCTTGAGCCTTTCGAGGGCTATGCATTTGCATACTTTACTGGTAATAGCAAAGAAGGCGAGAACATCTTCCTTGCAGCCAGTGAAGGAAATAATGCTTTGGCATGGACAGAACTGAATAACGGACAACCTATTCTTTCGTCCACTCAGGGTACTAGAGGACTGCGTGATCCATTCCTGATTCGGTCAGCAGAAGGGGACAAATTCTTTTTACTTGCCACCGACCTTTCGATTGGCTCTGGCACAAGTTGGGGAGATGCAGTCCGTAGGGGAAGCCTTTTCTTGGAGATTTGGGAATCCAACGATCTGAAGACCTGGTCGGCGCAACGACACGTTCAAGTATCGCCCCCTACTGCCGGTAATACATGGGCACCAGAAGCATACTACGACCCTACAATCGGAGAATATGTGGTGTTTTGGGCATCTTCACTCTACGACAATGATGATGTAGATCGCACAAGACCATCGTATCATCGAATGCTCTACGCCACAACGCGTGACTTTGTCACCTTTAGCGAACCCCAGCTTTGGCAGGACAGTGGACTGTCTCGTATTGATTCGACAGTCCTGCAAGTGGGGGATAACTTTTTCCGCTTCACCAAGGATGAGGGAGCCTCTGGCACGGGGTGCTCTGACATCATCCAAGAACGCTCAACTTCGCTTCGCGCACCACTGCAATCATGGAGCCAAGTTGCTGCCTGTGTTGGCAGGGACGCCGGAGCCGGTGCAGTTGAGGGACCAACCGTGTTCAAATCAAATCCAGGAGATGTCAATGGAGAAAAGTTCTATCTTTTTGTTGATGAATACGGTGGTCGCGGTTACATCCCATTGGAAACAGCTGACATTGGAAATCCTACTTGGAGAGTGTCACCTTCATACAGGCTTCCTAGAAGTCCTCGCCACGGCACTGTTGTTCCAATAACTGCAAATGAGCTTGCCGTTATTCGCGCCATGGCTTCAACGGAGAAAAGGGAGAGCCAGATGATAAGGGCGAAATTAGTAGCGAGAGATAGCCCAGTCCTTCCTGGTCTATACGCTGATCCCAATATCGCCATATTCGGCCAGAATTACTATATTTTTGCAACTACCGATGGCTTCCCTGGCTGGGGCGGGCAGGTATTCTACAGCTGGAGATCGCCAGATCTTGTTCAATGGACTCGTTCCGAAGACCCCTTCCTTGTCCTCAATGGTACATCTGGCAACGTTCCTTGGGCAACTGGAAATGCCTGGGCCCCAACCATCATTGAGAGATACGGCAATTATTATTTCTACTTCAGTGGACAAAACCCAACATACGACCGTAAGACTATTGGAGTTGCTGTAGCGAATTCACCAGAAGGCCCATACACTGCACAGCCACAGGCTTTCATCCTTAACAACGAGGCAGTCACAACCGGGCAAGCCATTGACGCAGCAGCATTCATGGACCCCACGACAGGCAAATATTATCTATTCTGGGGCAATGGCTATCCGCCTCTATATGCAGAGCTATCAGACGACATGCTCTCTCTCAAATCAGGCACGACTCGCGCCATTGATGGTTTGACTGATTTCCGTGAAGGTCTGTTCATCAACTACCGCCAAGGACTATTCCACCTGACTTACTCCATCGACGACACCGGCTCGGAGAACTACCGTGTAGGGTATGCAACTTCTACCAACGTCGATGGCCCGTGGACCTATCGTGGTGTTCTTTTGCAGAAGGATACCTCAAAGGGCATACTCGGCACTGGACACAATTCGATTGTGAATGTTCCCGGTACAGATGACTGGTACATTGCCTACCACCGATTCCATATCCCTAATGGCGATGGACAACACCGCGAGACGACGATTGACAGGGTCTATTTCGATGACCAGGGTTTTATGAAGACGGTGGTGCCGACGCTAGAGAGCGTGCCGGCGCAGACTATTAATCAATTATAAAGCCAGAGACGCATTGTTTTGTGTTCGTAGCGTGTTGGATTAGTGCTTGCTCAGCTCAGCGTGTATATATCATGTCCTTATTATATTCGTTTCCAATGGACAGTTTCAAGCAACTCTGCTGCTTTGAAGAGATCAACAATTTATTGCAGTTAAACATGAATGTGGAACAGCTATCTTCAACAGCAATCATATCACACTCAATCTATTACTGAATCGTAGGACCGGAAACAACGGGCATTGGCATAGAATTAGAATAGAAATTAACCTACATGACAAAACCTTATCCATAATGCAACTAAATTTGGGTATACTTACTTCTTTTTCTTCCTCGTCACCACTCCATCCAACGTCCCTTGGCTTGCATCCCTTTTATGTCCTGCCTTCTTCACACCCTTGGCAGCAACTCTATTCACCGTTTTTGCAATCGCAGAATCCTGCTCTTCCACACCATCCACATCTCCATGCCCAACCATAGCCCCAGGCAGTCCCTTTTTGCCCTCCGTCGGCCCCTCAGCCCCATCATCAAACAGCTCTCTCCAAGTCCCATCCAAAACCCTCGGATCATCACCATACAACCCAACAGCATACGCCTTCTTCATACCCTGAATGCAAATCTCCCTCCGCTGCGCAAAATCAAACATGGGCTTAGGATAAGACTTGACCTCTCCCTCCCCCCCACTCGCACCCGCACTCCCATCCCCCTCAATCCTACACCCCCACGCCATCTGATCCGCAACCGGCGCCTTCCACGGCTCGTAAATATACCTGCTATCAAACCTGGCCAGCTCAGGCACATGGTGTCTCACAAAGGCCCCCTGCTTATCCCATTTTTGCGGAAATGCCACGGGCGAATAGCATCGATAAAACTGGGCAAAGAATGCAGTGCAGCTGAGCCACTGCCAATTGCCCAGATTGGGCGCGCAAGAATGGTCAATGAGCAATTCTTCAAAGACTTGGGCGCCGCGCTCCCAGTCGATATAACATCCCCCCCGCGTCAGGAAACAGGCTACGGCGTGGCGGCCGAGATGGTGGATCCAGCCTTCTTGCCTGAGCTGTCGCATCAGTGCGTCGATCCATGGGAAGCCTGTGCGGCCTTGTGTCCAGCGTTTGAAAAAGAGTTGGGCTTGGGCGTTGTCGACGAGGTATTTTCCTGTGCTGAGGCCCGACTTTGTGTCTATTTGTGACGGGAGGTGCCACGGGACGAAGCGGATTTGCGGATTGTTGTATGTTTGGCCAAAGAGGTGTCCTGATGCTGCTTGGGCGCCAAAGTACATGTCGCGGAAGAGGAGTTGGCCTGTTAGACTGGTGGGTGGTTGGGATGCTTTGCCCTTGTATTTGTCAACTACATCCTGTACACGCCAGTAGAATTCGCGGCAGCTGAGGGATCCAAAGTGTAGGTGTGGTGATAGTAGAGTGGTGGCCTGGGGCTCAAATGCTGTAGGCGCGGTTTTTGGCTTCTCAAAGGTGGCCGTGTAGTCCTCGTTGGCAATGACTTTGTCAAGCATCTTCAATGCAATGGTTTCGCCGCCTCGATGAGGCGTTGTTGCTTCCTTCAGGCCAAGCTCTTTCATGGTTGGCGGTGCAAAGTCACCATTGGGCCCTGATAGAGATGAATACGACTCTTCGTCTCCATTGCGCTGAATGGCGTTGATGTCTGGTCTGGCGACTGGTTTCTCTTGCTTGAAACTAATCTTCACATCCCCTGGGTCTGGCAGTTTGGTGGGTGCTGATATCGGCCTTGGAATCTTCCCGATTTTGGATCCAGCATTTTGCACCTGTGTTATGCTCATCGTAGGCTTGTTGCGATTTTCCTTGACCAGCTCATCTGGATCATACAGAGTGTGCCCAACCTTGACAATGACTTCCACGCCAGCTTCCTTGGCCAGAGCCGTCACCCTGGCATCTCTTTCTCTAGCATAGGCATCTGTATCCTTTTCAAAAACAAGATGAGTAATGTTCCAGGCTTTGAATAGTTTTGGGAAGAGTGTCTGTGGCGCCTCTCGAATGACGAACAGTTGAGATTTCTTGTTGATGTTTGTGATTGACCTGGACAAGTCATTCTGGCAGTCAAGGAGGTATTGCCAGCGGTTTGGTCCTACTCGTGCATGGTAGACGTAATGCGGGTCCCATGTCCATATCGGATACAAGCACTCTGGCTTCAGATCCAGAGCAGCCTTGAGTGCAGGCGAATCATGGAGACGGAGATCAGTGCGAAACCAATATATCACTCTTGGTGTTGGCATAACGACGCAAAAGTATGGAACATTGGAAACTCTAATTGTGCAGCAGATCTCACTGCCATGCCCAACTAATACGGATACAGGGCAGCTGGGTGGCTGAATGCATGGTGTCATACATCAAGAGCTAATCTCTCGCTAATCTCAAAGCGTTCGCACTTGGCCAATCGATGTCTCTCGGGGATTCAACATCGATCGTGAACCGCTTTGAGCCCCCTGCTGGCTGATTTCATATGTCGTGTGCACACTGCACCACAGTAGACAAGGTTAGTTTGTGTATACCATACATAGTACTACGGAGTAATCAGAAGAGGCATCAGGGGTGTCAGTCATGTGACTCGTGAGTCAATTTTCATACAAAGGAGAAAGATCATCTCGGGGAAATGATTCCTATTCTATAGATTCCAAGAGAGCGGGACCTACCCATTAACCAAGGGATATGCTGCTGAGCACAGGCTCAAAAATCCATAGCTTGAACGCCAAATAAAAGTCTAAATTGTTCGGCCAAAGTATGTTGCTGCCGCAATGCCGCATGCGTACGCTATGAATAACAAATGAGACATGTCCACCCAAATAAAACAATACACGCCCTGGAACAATGCAAGCGCTATGCAGAAGACGCAATCAGAGAGACAAACATTACACCTCCTTTTTTATGCAACCCCGCCAGCAGTGGGCTGCTGGTATACATATCCTCTTGTCTACCTAGGTACTAGACAAGTCGCTTATGCTCGATGATGCATAACCGCCGATCTATCTTCAGCTGCACAAGTACCTGTAAGCATCGAGCCCGGGAATTTCCGGCATTATTTGTTATGTCTGGGGGACAGGGGCGTGCTGGCCACAATCATG
>SSBG01000029.1:144078-156060 GCA_028220655.1 Shiraia bambusicola | reverse complement strand
CCCCCCCCCCCCCCCCCCCAAATCTAGAATTGATCATGAGAATGTCCTCAGTCTCAGCTTTTTTTTTAAGAAAAAAACAAAAATTAATAGACTAGCCCCGTGACAAGACCGTACGGACATCTTTGCAGAGGCAGTAGGTATGATTCGCTCCTTAACTCTTATCAACTGCCACCCGCCTCGACCATTACTTCCAATCATCGAGAAAAAGCCCACGCGACCATTGCATAGCGCCAACCAGGTACCAGCAAATAGTTTGTTAGTTATGCAGAGTACACTACATGTGAAATATCACAATCTCACAAAGTTTCAGATGTAATGCTGCACTGGTTCAATTGGTGTTCTGTCAAAGGACCCTCGACCCTCTCTTGCTATGATACACTTAATCCCCAGCTCGTGCCGCATCTATACATTGGTGGCCTCTCCAAGGCAAATCAAATCCGGTTGTGCCATTCTCAGTCGTTTATTTTTGGCCAAGAGCTGCTGCACGCTCGTCTTCGAGTTTCTGGTAGAATGCGTCACGGTGACGGACCGCGGGGACGTGGTATCCTTCATAGTGTAAGCCAAGCATGGACGGAACAACTGCAGAAAGGCTGCAGGGGTTGTCGAGTCGCAGGGAACTCGTTCACGTACCGTACCACCAGCCATAGCCGGCAGTCAAGCCAAGACCTGTACTCCATTGTTAGCGGAGCTTCGCAAACAAGCGCATCTACATTGCAAAGCTTCTCCCAAGCTCCAAGAGCGCAACATCTTTATCCACGTACCCAAGCCAACAGAGAGGTCGAGCACGATCTGTCGTCGGAGCATCTGCGTCATAACCGTTAGTTTGCTCCTCCTAGCCCTTGCTCAGCAGACCCAATGGCTGCACATACACCAGTAATCGGTTTGACGGCCATTGCAAACTTGATTTCTTGCGGAGAGGGGAGTTTTGAGGCGCGGGTGCGGGTGCGGGCTACGGGGGTGGGTAAAGGGCGTCTGCGGATGGAGTGAAGTTGATGCTTCCAGTGGTGTGAGTTGCAGCGGGTTGGATTGCTAAGTCAGCAAAAGCTTGGCGACGCTCGCTTTGGGAGCTGCTTCAGAGGCAGACGCAGACCAACGACGTCAATAAGGTGAACAGCACGAACAGCACGAACAATAGAAACACGACAACCCAAAGCCGTGCGCGCACCTACGCTCGGCTATTGTTGCGAGGGGATGACTGCACCGTCGCTACCATCCTCTTGCTCACCTAGACCTATCACCCACATCAACGACTGCACATATAATCCGCCCCTACCGGCAGACCGATCCGTACCTGCGCATACACCACCACGACGTCACTCACACTGAATTATCGACCACAAGGAGCCTATGCCAGGCGTCATCCTTTCTCCCAGCGCCAGCAGTCTGGGCGCAACCGCAGGCATGAAGAGGATCTATGATGCGGGTGCCGTGCCCACATATGGCGAGCCACATCCCAAGAAGCGCAAGGTTGAGCATCGACTGCATCATACGCAACCCGTTCACCACATCGTGGACCCTATCAGCGCGGAAATTGGCGACTTTGGCGATTCCAAAGGCTTTTTTGATCAACAACTGCAGCGCGCAATAGCGATCCAATGTCGAGGCATCGGTTTTGACAGCGCGCGACCAGACGCTCTGGAAGAGTTCCGCGCATTGGTTGATTCATGTATGGCCTGACCTTGCTACAATTTGCGTATTTTTGCAGTTTTACTGGCAGAATAGAAGCTAACTACGCGTAGATATGACTAACTTTCTCGCCCAAGTGCGCAAGTCTATGACCAGCGCGCGTCGCACCGACACAGTAGCTCACGACTGGCTCTATGCCTTGTCCAAGGTGGGCCTGTCTAGCTCAGGGCCCCTTGAGCAACACTTCGATACAGGCGAGATACCTCCTTCGTTGTTGCAACCTCATTTCGATGCTCCCGCGTCTCCCGAGGCCCCACCACCCTCTACAGAATCATTACTTGGACCAGAATTGTCTGGCAGAGCAGACAAGGAGACGCGTCCCTATATACCATCACACCTCCCACCATTTCCATCCAAGCATACCTACAAAGCAACCGCAGTGGTCACAGAGCGGGAAAATGATCCACGCAAAATTCGAGAAAAGGCAACAGAAGAGGGCATACTCGCGGAGCAGAGCCTCAGGAAGCTCATGGCTGCGCAAAAGGCTGGCATACAAAAACAAAATGCCGGGAAGCGAAAGCGCAGTAAGCGCATGAGAGAAAGCGACCAGCTGTGGCAAGAGGCCATGGTAGACGTCTTGAACGACGAAAAAGGTCGCGAGAAGGAAGATGAACAGAGGCGAGCCCAAGAAGCAGCAGATGAAGCGGGAGAGGAGGTCGCCTGGGACGCGCCACTTGAAGCACGGACACGACAGCCCACTACTGTTGCACGGAATGTGAACCTCGAGGAAGGCGTGCACGTCAACTATGAACAACGATTCTGGCGAAAGTCGGCGAGAGGCGTTTGAAAAAATCCCTGTACTATCCATATGAACAATTGGGTCTTGGCTTGCAATTGTTTCTATTCATTTACGGCATTTCGACAGCGAGGCGTTTGGGTAATCTGCACTTCTGGCCTGGGGCAGAAGGCATTTCGAAGCATTTGCACGGCGTTTGTTAATCAAACTTTTTTTTTTTGGCCATTGTGTACAATATTCAATCTCATCATCCCACGATATCGTAAATGCACATAATATGCAAATTGAACCAAATTCATCTCCCCGCCTTCAAACCCCCTCCTATTGCGTATGCTGCCCGTATCTCACATAACTCCCAAGCCACCATAATACTCTGCACTTTATCATCATCATCACCCCTCCTTCCCCTCCCCATCACCCTGCCGCCCCTTCCACCCCTCCCAAGCAGTCGTCTCAACACTCAATCCATTCTCACACCTACCGACACCACAAAAAAACCACACAAACAATTAGCGCCAAGACTTTATTTTATCAACCTCGTCCCCGCCAACACGTTTTTCCTCCAAAAAAAAAAGAAAAAAAAAAAGAAAAGTTCCAAAACTCACTGTCGCAACAACCGCACAACCGGCTGGCAGAAAACCTCGGGCCGCTCATTCTTCTTGATTGGTAGCGAGACGTTGCATTTGTACTGCAGGAGCTCCTTCAAGGCGCAGTCTTTGAGGGCTACGGGTGGCTTGCGTGGCTTCCCGTTTGGGAGGAGGTTGATTGCCGATTCGAGGGTGGAGAGGGTGTGGAGGGGGAGTGGAGGGGTCATTTTTGACGGGAGGGGGGAATGGGATTGGGGGTGTGGGAGTTGGGATGAGTGCGAATGTGGGTGAGGGGGCGAGGAGGTTTGGGATGCGGTTGCTTGGCGAGGTTGAGGGTGGTGATCTTGGCGAGGTGAGTGGGAATTTTGTTGTTGTTGATTGGATTTTTGTGTGTTTATGACAATTGCTATGGTTAGGGATGTTTTGCTGAGGGTTCTTTTTCTGTATGTAGGTGTTTAGGTCTGTGAGGGAGTTGAGGGTGGCTAGGGATGAAAGGTATGTTTTGTTCTTAATCTTGGGAACTTTCTAACTTGAATATAATAGTGAGGGGATTCAAAAGGCCTTTTTCGGTATTACGCAGCTTGATGCCATCATTCAGGGTCCAAACGCGCCTGTAATCGAATTCATCTCTCCACCAGCAATCCACCATCCCTCTGGAGCAGGCAAAACATCACTCCTCTACCTAATCATCGCCCAAGCCATCCTCCCAGCTTCTTACTCCTCTTCAATCCCACTACAAGGCCAAGATGCAAGCGTCATCTTATTCGACCCATTACACCACTTCAGCATCCCCCGTCTCGCACAAGTCATATCCCACCTCCTCCTCACCAAAACTCAAGATACCCAAAACCCCATCATAAGCGACGCTTCCAAACTCGATATAAAAACCCTAATTGCAACATCCCTAACGCACGTCCACATCTTCCGCCCACAATCCTGGCCATCTCTCCTCGCAACACTGCGCTCCTTGCCAGAATACCTCTTCGACAACACAAAGCACAAAAGCACGCACAAACGCATCCACTCCATCATCTTAGATGACATTGACGCCTTTGTCTCTTCCATTCAAACTATTCCCCCTTCTAATCCTTTGACGGCTTCAAACCCTCTCACTACGGCTTCTACTCTCTTGTCCTCATCGCTCAATCGTCTAAATACCCTTCTCGCCTGTGGAATCATTCTCTCCTCAACATCTACTTCTTCGTCGTCGTTCCGTGCTCCGATACCTACTTCCTGGCCTCAGAATGTGCGCGTTGTACGTCTGGCTTTGAGAAGAGTCCAGGTTGTTCGCTTCGCGCCTGCAATCAGCGTGGAGCAAGCAGACGTAGAAAGACAGCAGAGATGGAATGTCGTTCAAAATGGTAGATTTGAGTGTTGGCGCGTTGGGTCTGAGGGGGAGGGATTTGTGTTTAGAGTTTGGGCTAGGGGGATCGATGTCGCGAGGAGAGAGATAGAATGAGTATGAGTACGGTGAATGTCTTTCTCCCCCCCCCTTTCCTACACTTGAGATGGTTCTTCCAATCTCCCCTATGGTTTAGATGTGATGACATACAACACGCGAAACGATAAAGCACGGCGAATGAATGATGCTTTTCGGGCGGTTTGTAGGCCCAATATGATACATTTAAAGCCCAAAACGCGCTCATTGCCCCTGTATATGCCCCATGTGTCTCTGACAACTCGTTTTCGTGGAGCGGGTGTCGTACAACGCTTTCGCCCCATCAAAGCTAGGCCTGCGGTACCATCCTCGCGTCAACCATATATCCTGAGAATTACGCATCCCTGCCCCATTGTGCCTTCCTCCTCTTCTCGTCTTCCTTCGCTAACCGTCTCCTCGGACCCCATTTGGCTCTCGCAGCCTCATGCTCACGCGCCACCTCTACCGCCTTGTCTTTTGCCTTGGCCACCATTCCTACAAAGAATTGACTGCATTGAAACTTTTCCGCCAATTTAACTCGTGTCCATTTATAAGGATCTGCTAGACGCAATTCCCTAATCTGCGCAATCTCTGCTTCGGTGAGATGATACCTTTTCTCGTATGGCACTCGGACGGGCGCTGGCAGTGCTGATGATGGACGAGGTGGGAGGTGTGATGATGTGTGGAGTGGTGTGCCGGGGGCTGCGATTGGAGATGTTTGACGGCGGTGAGCGGCAGCGTTGGCATAGGCAGCGGCAGAGGAATACAATTGGCGACGTTTATCCCCCTTGGGTAAAAACTTGAGAGGGGTGTGGTATACATTGGGCGCACTTGATGGCGGGTTGAAGACAATTGTAGGCTTATTGTGGTCGGGTGTGTATGAGGGTGCTTCAGGGAGTGCGTGGAGCTTTCTATGCCGTCGAGTTGAAGACTCATTGCGGCATTGTGTTAAAGGAAGGAATGGTGTCTGTCGAATTGGAAGCGAGCATATCCGTACGAGAGTTTTGCAGGTTGGCATTGCGTGGGGTTTGGAGAGGGGGCGAGGTTGCAGCAATGGGCGATGGACAAGGTGTGGTGTGGTGCATGTTCAACTGGGCAGTGAGCATTTTTTGAAGTTTTTCCGTTCCGGCCGGCACGTGAGCACCGATGCGACATGACAACCAGTAACGTTCAAAAGACTTGAGATGCACGTATTTCTAACTTGTTATGATTTACGTGGTAATAGAATGCATTCTTCTTCTTTGACTCGATTTATTTGAATATCTAGTCAGCACTTACGCCGTTCAGTCTCGCTTTAGCTCAGCTCCTACATAGTGCAGATACGCTCCCAATAATTTGGTACCCTCAATATAATTCCGCTTGTCCAACTTCTCGTTGATGGAGTGTGCAGCGTCAGTTGAACTGCCCATCGGCAGCAAAAGCACGTTCTTGCCGAGCTCCTCCTGGAAGGTAAGGGTGACTGGGATACTTCCACCCTCCCTGGTCATATCAGGCTTCACACCGTATACGCGCTCTACGGCCTTTGCAGCAGCTGTGTAGTTGGGGTGGTTCGGATCCTCAACCCACCACTTGCCACAGTGAATGATATTGAACTTCATCTTGTCCTTTGACTTCAACTTGGCCCATTCCTCATTTACATGTTTTTCGACGAGCTGTGAGACAGCGTCGATTTCCATATTCGGCACCGTTCGAATAGAGAATTTGCCAATGACTTTAGCAGGAATAACAGTTTTGGCGCCCTCGGAGTAGAAGGCGCCTTCAATGCCGTGCAGTGACAGAGATGGGTATCGCATCTTGTGCTTGAGAGCATCCTCTTTGCTGCTGTAAATAGAGACTTCGGCACCTAGAGACTCTTTCAAATCGTCCATGGTGAAGGCGATCGGAGGGTATAGTGCAGCCTCCTCCTCGGTTAGCGGGGCGACGAGATCGTCGATGCCCTTGATCAGGATCTTGCCGTCTGGATCCACAAGAGAGTTCATGATGCGCACCAGATCGGTCATGGGCTCGTGGGTCATGCCACCATATACACCAGAGTGCAAATCCTGGCCAGGACCGGAGACCTCGACCGAGTAGTAGTTGCAGCCACGAACACCATAAGTCAAGCAAGGCTTTTCTGTGCCCAGCCAGTAGTTGTCAGAGATACAGACAACATCGGCGTCCTTGAAGAACTTCTTGGCTTCGGCGCGAATCGTATCATCAAGGCCCTCGGAGCCGTTCTCTTCCATGCCCTCAAAGCACATGATCAGGTTGACAGGCAACTCCAGACCAGCCTTCTGGTGTGCCTCGATAGCGTTCAGCCATCCTAGGACGGGCCCTTTGTCGTCTGTGCTACCACGGCCGTACATGCGCCCCTTGTCGTCAATAGTGAGAGTGAAAGGGTCGGTCGCCCAGCCGTCCGACTTTTGTGCGGGCTGTACGTCGTAGTGGCCGTAGAGAAGAACGTTGATCTTGTTGGGGTCATTTCCGAGACGACCGAGAAGGCAGGGTGGGAGGTCAAGGTGCTCGCGGCCAGGCTGCTTTCCAAGCTCGCGAAGTTCTACAGTACCCCCAAGCGCTTTGATTTGGTCGGCCAGCCAGTGGCCCATCTGCAGACTGATCAGCTTGAATCTATCTCATACATCCCCTCCCGGGGGCGTATATACATACCCTGATAACATCTGGCCTTTTCTGGTCTTCAGAGCTGATACTTGGGATCGCAACAGCTTCCCTCAGCCTCTCAATGAACTTGTCCTGCAGGCTATCTACTTGCTTGAAGTATGAATCCAGGTGTGCCATCTTGTCGAAGCGTCTATAAAGGTATGGCCAAGTGGTGTTAGGCAGTCGGTCGTGGGTGTAGCTACTGTCGAGGCGTCGAGGTTTTGTAGCAAATCTCCATGTACGAGAAATGTGACTTTGACCAATGCGAAGCCCGCTTATTCGCGGTGACTGATAAGCCGACGTCAATCGGGCAGGTGTGTGTGTGACCACGAACAGGTCTCGATACAGCAAGGTGGGGAGGGGCAAGCGGGGCATATTATTAGTGACATGATGGTTGATTACGGAGTAGAGGCAAAAGATTGATTAATTAGAAAAGAAAAAAAAAACACCGCAAGCTTTTGGCCAAAGCTCACGTGGTGCCCTTGTAACCGACCCACAACTTACCATATTACTACAGGCCTGGTCTTCACGTAATAATACCTGCCTCGTCCTTGCAGGAGAATATGATTGTCGCGTGAAAAGAAGGATGGGGCACCGGTTGGCGTTACTTCGTAATTAGCAAGAGTGGCGTATCGTCTGAATTCATACTTGGTAACTGCAAAAGGATCTCTACGCAATGCTGATGCAAATGCTACGACTATGGCTTGCCCCAGAAAGTGAAAATACATAGTCAAAAGAAAGCTGTTTCTACATGGATTAGCTAACGTTAGAATTACTACTAGAAAAGCCCAAGCCTCTTGCTCCCGTCCCCTTCATCTTCCACTCGTGTTGCACTGACCACATCCTCACGACCCTCAGTAGTCTCCACGCTGCCATCTGGGCCAAAGTCTGGAATGTTGAACGTCGTGTTTCCAGATGTGATTTGCCCACCAGAAGTGGACGATGTCGTTTGTTCTTGAGAGGAAGATGTCTTGGTAGATGATGACAGCTGATGGGCTGAATGCGATGACGAGCTCGAAACATCTTGAGCCGTAGAAACAAAAAATCCACCGGAGGACAGGCCGCCTGACCATCGTTGACTCTCATTGCTGGTGCCGGAGCTGTGCGCAAAATCATAGGCTGCAACTCCCCAAGACGCAGCAGGCGCTTGCTGGTCTGACGAACCTTGAGTTGACATCTTCTCACTCTGCATACTGGGGCCGCTGGCCAACGATTGGGGCTTCTCTTTACCTTCTTCGTGAAGAACAGAATGTTCCGGAAGAGCTCGCAACGGCGGATCTGGATGGACATCATTCTTCAGGTGCTCGAATTCCACCAGTGACGATCGTCGGAGCTGCTCGAGCTTCTCATTGGGGTTCTTCAAACGCAATCCAAGTTAGCTTCTATCATTACATGGAAAACAACATTTCTCGCGTTTCAAACATGGAGTGCTTGTAAGAATCAAATGTTGCAGTTGGTGTTTCCGATGTAAGTAGTTTTGGATCCGTCAAAGATGCCAAAGGAACCCCGCTAGGGCTCAGGCCACTGCGGGCAACGTAGCTTGGTTGCAGTGGCTCTGTGGTGTTATCTGCCATCTGCTCTACAAGTACGTCCTCGTCGTGTACTGCCTCTACTGTTGGCGTGACCGCCTCCTCTGTGCTCAAAGACTCCTGCCCATGGGGGCTTAGACTGGGTAAAATAGCTAATTCAGCTGAAGGTGCTGGTGTCACCACAACTGTAGTCGCAGAAGCAAGCGAAGTACGACGACGTTCAAAGTCAGACGCATTGACAGAGGAAAAACCGCATTGCGGACATACCCATTCCGCTTGAGGCGGTACGCCTTCTGCAACAGGAAGCTCGCCTGCTTCATCTCGTTCGTCGCCCCAGAATGTGGGTCGCCTAATCGCAGCTGGGGTCACTGGGAGACTCGGACGTTCGACGGCTGAAGGGAAGTCGGTGATGATGAGGCTTTCGTGACGAGTTCTTCGTTCGAGGAGAGGAGAGCCGAGATCTTCAGTACCGGTTGCTTGTTTGAGCATCTGGGTCTTGCTCCGCTTGCCATCACGCGATTCTACAATGGTTCGTACATAGTCCTCGATGCCCGGCACAGTGTCCCATGCGTTTACATTGCTTTGCTGGAAAGCCTGCCATTGCTCGTCAGCAGTCTTTGGAACAGAAGCATGTTCAGGGCTTGGAGTTCGGTTTTCTGTCACCACGCGATTGCTGTCTTGATAATAGTGCACGGTAGAAAACCGGTGTGTAGGTGATGTTTTTGCTGGAGCAGGTGTAGGCGAGGCTGGGAGATCTTCAGCGAATACGCGAGTGGCTACAGGCCTGTCGGGTTGTCGTTCCCAGGGGAAGATGGGTTTTGGCGTTTCTGCCGGGTTCGGTTTCGTCTCAGGGACCTGATACCACATGTCTCTTGGAGGCTCTGCATATGCAGTTGGTGCCTTGAACAATTCATTGCTTTGGCTGAATGTGTACTGTTCACTTGGGAAGTTGGCGGCCTCGGGCTTCGATTGTGTCGGCGGCTCAAACCTATGCAAATTAGAAGCAAGGACAGCTGAGGAGGATATCAGGCTTACTTGGTGGCGTCCCATTCCAGTAAAGGTGCCGAGAACTTGCGTTGTTCTACAATGGGCGTGGGTTCTACAAAACCTTGGTCAATATTTTCTGCCTGCTCGCCGAGTTCGGTCATAGGGGGCTCAGTGGTGGTGATGTGGGCTTCAGGCTCGATAGCAATACTGGGCACGGGCTGGGAAGGCTGGGAAGATCCCTCACTCTGCGGCTGTGGAGCACTATCTGGACTAGAGCGTGCATCTTCCAAATGCCTGTTATGAACTGCCCACCATCGCGCCAAGAGCTCGCCGTACACGCCAGAGCCACCTGAATGCATGGCAGACCAAGGTTTGGTTTTGCCAATGAAGTGAACGGCGCTGATGTCCCTCTTGTAGTGACGATAGGCAGGCTCCCATTGGTACTCGGCATTTGGAGTGCAGTTGTAGGTAAACTTTAGACGCTGCCAAGGGCGATGCTCAAAGTACTGGTTGAGCAGACCTTGATCGGCTCCATCAAAGCTATCGCCTGAAGCCGCCATGGTCTGCAACGCCCAGTATTCGCCCATGTCTGGTTTAATCACCATGACACCACTATTGAAGGCATCAGGCCAACCAATGTCTGGTGCAGCGGCAAAGGGTGCCTCGATATCAAAAAGCTCATCGAGAGCCCTAAGCGCCACCACATCAGCGTCGAGGTATACAATCTTACGGAACTGCGTCTGTTTCCACAAAGCGATCTTGGTGAAAGTGCAAGACAGGTCTGGTCGGCCCATGAGATAGAGGTTCGCCGGATTGGTGTTTCGTATGCGTTCTACTGGGATGAGGTAGTCGTAGAGTCTCTTCAGCTCGGAAATGGTGTCAGCGGACAACGTGTCCAAGGTAAAGAGCACGGCAAGCTTTTTCTTCGTGCCTGCATCACGCAGGGAATGCGCAAGAACAGCAGCACCTAGAGAATACATGGGTCAGGTCCTGAAGGAATAGAACAAAAGCCTGGGGGCTGATTGTAATTACCTGGAAGATACGAATCGCTCATAAGAAGCTGTAAAGCAAGTCAGCTCGGTGTACTTGAGTGGTGGCCGAGGTGAAGCTAACTTACCGTGCAGTACACGTCCTCAAGAGGGCGGGCCATGTCGAGTGTATGGCAAGACAGCGAAAAACAGCTCTCACGAGAGAAGAGAGAGAAGAGAGAGAAGAGACAGTGCCAGGTGTGCCAGGGAGGAAAAGGGCAAGTCAGATGAGGGAGGATCTAGCTTCACTTGTGGCTTCCCCGCAGGCGTAGTTGGAGTTGGCGCCGATCACAGGTTGCAATTGTCCCGAGTGAGAATGGCGGCAATATCGCTAGGCATGCAAGAGGTCAAGGAACAATATGGCGGCACATGGAAGGGCAATGTGGGAACAGATATACTCACCATGCGAGGCGAGGGAGAATTGATGACAGAGGCCATGAGCAACGGCGCTACAGGGACTGCTGCGCGATAATATCGTTGAGAGATGAGTGTCTCGTTTCCACGACAAACCCGTGGGCCCATGAGCTTGGAGCTTGGAGCTTGGGCCAGCGACAGGGGTTTGAGCTCGAGGGGAAATGACGCACGGCCGCACTAAACAACAACAACCAGCGGCTACTTTCACCGTCCTTTGCTTCTCTTCCAGTCACTTGGTTCATTTGTTGTGTCGACTCTGGATATACTTTTTGCCTCTGCCTGCTGCATCTCCCGGGACTCAGCCGCCGCAGGTTATTCTGTACCGTCGTCTGGCCACCAATCGTCATGCAGCACTTCAACTCCGACATGGTCACGAGACACCTCACTGACCAACGCCTTGCTTCGTAATTGGTAATAACTTGAACGTTGTTCCGATCACGGTACTGCCGGAAGAGGATGAGCCACTGGAAACTGTGAAAAATCTGTGCATGCTAGGGAGGTGGATGGAAATTGGCATGGCCATGTCCAACGAGCCGGTAGAATTCGAACTAATCAACACCCTTTGGCTGCAATGATGCATTTATAGCGACATCTTCAAGAAATAACCAATGACATGCTATCGCTTAGATACCCCAGGTATCAAGACCCAGAAACAGATGCCCAACCTTGACAATAAAAACCAAGTAATAACCATTGGGCCCGAGTAGGTAACATAATCGAGGACAAAAAATCCTTCACAAATGTTTCCTAAGCGAGATCGGAGAAATCCCATGATCTAGTACACACCATACCTAGCTCACGTGCCACAGCAGATCCTCCAATGACGTCGATCTCAACCACCACCCATATCATAACCACTAGTTAAAGAAAAAAAAAAAAAGACAGCAATCCACCTCATCCATAATACCAACTCCCCCCCCCCCCCCCCCCCCCCCCCCCCCCCCCCCCCCCCCCCCCCCCC
>SSBG01000029.1:99337-138835 GCA_028220655.1 Shiraia bambusicola | reverse complement strand
CCCCCCCTCTCCTCCTCCTCCTCCTCCACCACCAGTGCTGCGCGGCTCTGGGGAGCTCCCCGGATTGACAAGAGCTTCACAGTCACCCTTCACCCTCCTCCTCCTCCTTCCACCTTTGCACCCCCCGGTCCCCGCTCTTGTTGCACCAACCACGCCCACAGTGCACACCCTCGCCGGAAACGACACGGACTGCCCTTAATAGCGTGCTTTGTGCTCCTTGCCATCTCTGCTGCTTACGCAGAGTTGCCTGTTCTCATTGCGCAAGTGAATGTTGGTTGGCTGACTGCCCAAAGGTGTGTGTGTCTCTCTCGCTCTCTCTCTCTCTCTCTCTCTCTCTCTCTCTCTGTCTGTCTTTTATTCTGTCTCCATGGCCTTTTTGTTAATTGCCCCAAGACTGCATGCGACCGCGTCCATGAGGCGTGTCAAGTGCTGATCCTTCGTCAGGTCCTTCCTTCCCCCCCTTCACCAGCCAGTCACCTGGCGTCCATTCATTTGTACATAGTCGCTCTCTTGCATCCGCACCCTACACTTTTATCCATTGATTGGACCTTTGCGTCGACCAGATCCGCAGTCCACTCCTTTGCACCGTCTGCGACAACAACGCCAAACTCGCTACTCACACTCTCTCTGTCCAACACATGTCCTGCAAACACTCTGCATTTACCACCCTTATTCTGGAAATATCCTTTGCGCCACAGTAACGCTGGCCCACCCTGCCGCCTTATGGACAACCCCGTCACATCTACCACCAGAATATCAAGAATTGACCAGCGAAATCGCCGTATTGCTAGAAACGCTCTGCCCAAGAAGCAGGGAAAAAAAGTTCAAGTGGGGGCAAAGGAAGAGGTGGATCGTTCTGGCGCCGTAGTAGGACCGTTCTTCACCCACGACGAGATCCGCAATCTAGCCATGGGCCGGAGTCACCAAAGCTTCCATCGCCGTGCGCCACAAGCCGATGCAGTGACATCAGTCGTCACAGTTAATGTCCAAGTTGTTTCCACAGTCGACCCCAGCGGAAATGTGCTAGGCCGGGAAACCAGGACACAGGCAGATCCACCCCAATCCACTCCAATAGGACCAACTCCTGCGCCACCAGCATCGCGACGCGAGACTGCGCCAGCTGCCATGGGCGAATCTGCTGCAGTTTCTGTTGCAGCAGCACCCTCTTCCCCAGCTTTGCCGCCCCAGGTTCCCGCGGTTCCTCCTTTCCCTACCAATGCCCTCCCAGCTGTTCCTACAGTTCCAGCGGTACCCCCCTTCCCTAGTAATCTCCGAGTACCCGCTGTGCCCTCTTATCCGTGGCCGTCAGGTGTTTCTGTGTTTGCGGCTGTGGCCAGTACCCAACCGCCTGTCACTTCACCCGCACCTACGACCTTGGCTAGCAGCGTGCCCGCCTCGGTAGCTTCGGCCCCACTTTCGAATTCGACAGTGTCATCATCATCATCTCTGTCTATTTCGCGACTCACGTCATCGGATAGTAGATCCACGTCAACATCACAGCCTGTTGCCCAATCTAGCCAAACTTTGTCGTCAGAGATCGCAACAACATCAGCGTCATCTAATGCTTCGAGAGCAGTAGCATCATCAACTGCAGGGGGCCCAACTTTTGGTGGTGGAGGCGGGGCCCCCAACACAGCGTCGGCACCTCCCGCCGAAACCACTGCACCTGTAGCTGCTGGTTCATCGGGGAGCAATTCCTCTCTCCCAACTCCTAAAGTGGTCGGGAGCGTTGTTGGCAGCCTTGCTGGAGCGGCCTTCATCCTGGCTATTATTCTTCTCTTACTCCGACGCCACAAACGCAAGCGCCGCGGTGCCTTGCAACTTCCCGAGGACGAGCACCACGATGACGCTCAGCCAATGACACAGGACACGCGTAAAAGTAACCGGATCCCATCGGCATTTTTGCACCGCTTTTCCGGACTATCCAGATCAACTGCTGAGACCAGCACTAGCGGCGGTGAACGGAGCTTCCAGAGAGTATCAGGGCGCAAACTTCCATCTGCCTTCAGCGAAGGCATGACATCGGAGCAATTTTCTCGTGGAGGCACCATGTCTGGCACTTCTTTCTACCAAGATGATCAGGGCACCTACGGCAGCCAAGGGCTCTCCAAGGAATTGGGCAAAGAGATTGGTGTCGCACCACTGCCTGCTGGTGCGGGCACCATGAACATTCGCCAAGGCCCAGCGAGAACACCAGTGGTTCGCCACCCAGATGATGATGCCAACCCTTTTGCGGACCCGGCACCTTTCCCACGGGCGCAAACCCATCTCAGTCCACCCCAGTCTCCAAGCACAGACCAGCGAAGAGGAACTCTTGGTCGGAGTTTACAATCTGCCGATGGCTCTCGAAGTTCCAAGTTTACGGAAAATGTCTGACGATTTCATTTGGGCTCTATAATTCTTCACCTGTCGCTTCTGCATCTCATTTGATCTGATGACACAAATGCACATGCATAAGATATACAGCGCGAGCTGTCGACTCTCCAGCATATTATCGGTCGCATGTCTTGAATATCCACCGATGCGACCGAGTCATCATCGCTGACTACATACTGTACTTAATCAGATCATCCTACCGGTCTGCAGTAATGTTTTGTCGACCTGTTTCTATTATGTTTTCTACTGTTATATTCTTCAAGATACGCTAGATTAGGAGCACTGCGTGTTTCATACCCCGGCGTTGCCGACCTTGTTCAGTTGCTCTCCGATCTTTGTGTGTACATAGGTCTCTGTCGTACTTGCAGAACATAAGCCCGAGGTACAACCTTTGTGCATACGGTTGCCATGTGTTTTACGTATGGGAATTGGGGCGGAGTGGAAGAAGTGTGGTTGTTGTCCCAGTTCAAAATGCTGCGACATAAAGGGACCAGTATAGGTAGCACTCGGAGGAAAATGGCCAAAAAGTTTCTCTTGTGAATCAAGCATGCCTCCAACTACTTTGATTTTGTGTTTTGTAGATCCTGAAGTGGCTGTAAATCTTGTAGTTATACCATGGCACATGGCAACGGTGCTGATAAGGCTGGACTTTTGGTCCAGGCATCGCCATAATTACTACCAATAATAATAGCACATGCTTGATGACATACAAAAGTACAATGCGGCTGGATTGGTATTTGCATGCATAAACGTGAGACCAACATTCATAATAATAAGGCCTCTGTACAATCTACCAATATAATTGCACAGAGCATGTACTATTTGTCCATTCAGGCCATCATGCTGCACAAATGATTAGAACGCAAACGCAAACAATAAAAAAAAAACCATTCTACATTACCCAGAAGACACAACATTTTCTTTCCCGAATCATCTTCTCTCATCAACACTCACACCTTTAGCATCCAGCTTCGCAAACAAGACACCTCTATTCCCGCGTTAGGACATTTTTTTTTTCCCGGGCGGCAGACGTAAGGGGTACAGGTTTGCTTCAGGCGGGGATCTCGGCCTTGATTGCTGCAATGAGTATGTGTTTGGACGAGAAAAGAATAGATGGGTTGTTTTTGGTAAATAGCACGAGTAAGATGCCCATGGGATTGTGATTGAGTGAATTAGTTTCATTCGGTTTATACCTAGCATCTGGCTTCTATGCCTTGTCGACTGACACACAGGTACTTTACTCCCTTGTATGGCGTGACGCCGCTTCCCAGGCCTTTTGATCGTTTGTGGTCGAGATTCAGACTCTCTACTTTGATGCCGCTGGGTAACCATCCTTTTACTGAGAAGCTGACTGTCGCACACGAAGGCATGAGTACCTTGTTCCGCTTGATCCGTTTCGCGTCAGAGCCATGGCCTTGATCCGCCGATGATGTTTGTGGCTCTGAACTTGCTTGATAGCAAGATGACTGATCTTCGTTGTAGTCATATGTGCTTGCTGCAAAACTCACAGGGTTGTGGTCAAGTGAGTCTGACGAATCTTCTTCCTGGCCAACTACTGTGCCACGCAACGTTGCTGTTGCGCCAACTCCTCCACCACGGTCTTGAGACATGAGAAGCGCGATTTCTCGGCTACCGACTTTCCATTCGATAGTTCCTTCTCCAGGGGCGTAGCCTACATCTCCTGTTCCTCTGACAACACGTAAATCTGTAACATTCTTCACACTCGCTGGTAATGGAATGTGTACAACCATCTCTTCAATGGCAGGTGCTGCTGTGGTACCAGCGGATGAGAATCCCGGCCCAGGCAGTCCACGTCCGAGCCCTCCTTTTGCGCCTGCAGATCCTGGTTGCGGTCCCAGTGATTTTCCAGTGAATCGGGGGTTGAGTTGTAAGCGAACTTCAAAATCTGATCCAGACGGACCTAGGGAGGGGTGCACCGAGACAGTTGCGGGGATGTTGAGTTTTGGAAGAGATTTGCTTGATGCAGAGAAGGCGTCGAGTGCGGCGGGACCAAGTAGATCTACTTCGTATCCTGCCAAGACAAATCGGCCATCTGGCGGTACAAATGATAGGTCGCCAGGCCTGTCTTTCCACCTGTTCAGCCTGACGCATGGATGGAATACTGGCAATGATACAGCGTTCTGGATTCCACCAGGGCACCCCAGCTGTAATACCAAGTCTGGTATGCCTGATACCTTGGCCGTAAATGCAACAGTGCCGTTTGCTATTGCGGACAAAGGCCGTCCAGATGGCGACAAAATAACTTGCAGTGTTTCGACAATATCAACATACATTTCATTCGATGTATGTCGTACGTTTGCTCTCCGCCATGGGACAGGAGAAGTTGTTTGAGTGGCATTTGAAGGCCCCAGTCTTGGACTTGGTCGTGACGCCAGCGAGAATGGCGTCGCGGATGGTGTTAGCGAGCTTGGTGTTGAACTTGGTAGCCCGACTCCACCCAGCAAGCTCTTGATGAAGTTTGGCGCGTCGACGACATCTCGCAACGGGTTTGGTTCTGTGCAAGCAATGATACCGCCATCGACCATCTCGTTTAGTAATTGAGCGACGACATCGTAGTTGCTTTCAATCTTACTCGCCAGCAAAGGCGCCCCCAAGAAGTCTTCCAATACATCTGCGACGCGGTGTAGGAACTCCAAAACCTGGAGAGGTTCGGTGTCGAACGAGCAAGGACAGAGGAAGAGGAGCTGGTCCTGAACGATGGAATAGAGGAGGGTCGGGGGGTTCGTATGAGGGAGGTATATCAACGACGGCCGTGGCGATGAATGTGAGAGATAAAGAGGCAGGAGTGTGCTGCTGGCAGGAGGTCGGCCAATATACGTGTGCTCGAGGAGAGGAGTGCTACGGAGGGAGCGCGCGTGAGCTGTCTGTAATGCGACGAATTATTGACGGGTCCTTTTGCTTACTTGTGCTCATCGAACAAGTACAGAGCCTCGATTGTGCTCATGTTTCCTGAAATGTCACCCCGACTCCATGCGTAAAGCTGGGGGCTAATGTAGAGAGTAGTTGGTGGGGCAGGGTTTGGTGGGGACTTAGCTTTGGCCTGTGAAAGCTGATATTAACTACTCCGTACTCTAGTTACTAACTATCAGATGACGCACGCGCCGACTTTTATTACTTCTTGGTCCACCTTAAGCTGCGTACCTAGACAACCGACGGTGCATGAGCGGTACGCCCTGACATGGCGCAAGATGCTACCACGACCACCATGAGCCAGGTCTCGAAGCAGACCCAATCCGAATTTCAAGACTGTACTCCCTGCCGCGCAGTCGGTATGCCTACGATTGATTCTCCATACATTGAATACTCAAAGTACGCCTGCTTATGCTCTTCAGGAAGTGCAACTTTTATTGGCCTTGGCGCTTTCACATATGTCTCTGGTCATTCACAACTGCGAGCCAATGAAACAACAATTCGAGCGAGCAAAAGCATATTTGGCATGCGTAGCAGAAGAGCAGCAATCACCAGTACAGCCACTGTTATGGTGGGCTTGGGGGTGTACAGATGGTTTAATTAAACGGGTGAAGAGCTTTGATGATATCACCCTTCATACCTAGGTAGTCAAGGTGGAATGGAAATCGTTCAGGAGGCTAGGAGCAAAAGGTTAGGACACTGTACGAAGTACTAGCAAGGACTCCCACAACATGATCACCTATACTATCGTGCTAGTTCCTATCTACATATTGCTGTCTCGCGTACCTACAAGTTTTATTAAACACCTGCCCATATGAAATCAACAACAACAACAATAATAATATGATATCTTGACTGCCTCAAATTCTGCAGCTAGAAAACGTCGCCCTGAGGATATCGAACACCATACAATGCGTCTAATAAGCTACTCCGCCCAATGCTTGAATATATTACTCGACTATACCTCATTGGATAAAAGACAAAGAAGCCGTCAAATCGTCGGATGCCGTTCGTTCGATTTGTCAATATGGTACTCATCCCATGTCGATTGGAACAAGCATCATGTCATACGCCCACGTTTTGATCCTGCTCCTGATGAGCCATCCCGTCTGTCGTTGGAGCCGTCAATATTGAAAAAGTCCTGCATCAGCCGTCGTTTATGCCCTGCGCCATTCCCTAATTGGAAGAGGTTCTGAGCAGCCGAACGTTGTAGATTCCGTGTTGATGACCGATTGTTCGTACGTCGAGGGCTTGGGAAGGCACGCCGAGCAGCAGCACTGAAGTCGTTAGTAGCACTATCGGTGGTCGTATTGGATGGGAGAGCCTGTGGGGATGAAAATTCGAAAATGTGGTGTAGTGGTGCCATGTCTGCTAGCGTGGTGCTTGCTTCCATCTGAAGTGGCGGCGGTGCCGAGTCAGAGCGATGGACAGGTTCTACGATGGCTTCGTATGTACGTGTATCTTCTGGGCTGATGTTGCGTTCCATGACGGGCGACGAACTTCGGGCACGCTTGTCGTCCAGGTCATCCTCGTCACTTTCGCTACTCGACTGTTTATTGCGCAGAGAACCGTCTAGCCGTTCCATAGTCCACTGCCGTATCCGCCAGGCCTCATTATTTACTACGCCAATATTTTCCTTGTCCAAAAATGCGAGCAACTCCTCTAAAGCCTCCTGATAGCCATCCACACGGGCTCTATCAAGATCTGCAAGCGCGGATTTATATAGGTTGGTGACATTTAGGGCTGCTGTCCTGAACGACTGGTGCACGTCAGGTTGCCGCCTTGGGTTTGGCAGCGAGGTGTTCAGGCATCGCATCGAGTCCATGTTGGTTGGTGGCGTGGCGAGGGTATTTTGGGCTGTGGTTGCAAGGTCTGATAGGAGGACAAACAAGGTGAAGGGGGTTCGTTGACCACCAAGGCAAAAGTTTGAAAGCGATGATGACCAATTTGCTCCTTCACCCAAACTAAAAGAGCGTCGTGTGGGCTGTCGTTGAGATGACTGTCGTGAGAATACCCTGCGGGCGGGGTTGGCACTGAGAAGATGGGCTTCTTTGGGCAGGCGCCCGGACCTATTACTGGCGCCTTTTCCACTCATGTGCTCATCATCCACCATTCACCAACGACTTTGCCCATGTCGGCGAGCGACAACCTCCCGACAAACATCATTCATTCCCTCTTTACGCCACCTTACCTACCTACTCCGTAATTTACTATTAGCCATCCCGAGCACTTCCGCAACCACATGTTGTCTAATCATGACAAGGAAGCTGAATTAAAATCAGAATCCTGCATTGATTGCATGGGCTCACAGCTCGAACGTCTCCCCGTCGAGGTATTCGAAACTATAACGTCAGACCTCGACTTACTCGCATATCACAACTTGCGCCTCACTTCACGACAATTGCATTTGCTCAGCCTGTCCACGTTTCTAAAACGATACTTTGCTGAACTGACCACCACACTTGGCTCATCTTCACTCGACCGTTTGGTCAATGTTGCCAGTCGAGATTATCTGTCTAATGCCGTGTCAATCCTTGATATCAAGATCCTCAACCATCGAGATTATAAGATTTTAACCCACATCAGCCGGCTTGGTATCTTCCCGCCACCAAAGCGCTTCCAAAATATATCGAGTATCAAAGCAACGAATATTAGCCAAGAGTCAACATTATACGATGATGTCTTCAGTCGCGAATACCCTAAATGTATAGTGGATCGCCTCACCCGAGCACTGAGAGGCTTGCACAATCTCAAAGTAGTTCGGTTTCGCGCCTATCGTAGCGAGCCGTACGAATGGCGCCATGATGATATGCCAAAAGGAGATCAAAACTTCCGTTCCAAATGCTTTCAAGCCGTATTTGATGCCATAATCAAGAGTGAGACCCAGCTAGAAAACTTCAGTATGACAAAAGGGAGAAGGACTTCAACCTTGAGCAAATGTATCAATCTACCGTATACTGCTCTGCAACTGCCATTGGGAATGCTTCCGGCTGTTCGGCATTGCTTTATACATTTGAGCGCTCTTACGCTCTCGATAAACAGTGGGTGCAGCGGAGACTCACGTATACCTGGCTGGGAAAATAGCATAAGCCATTTGGTTGCTTGTGCACCAAATCTAAAGAGTCTGGCACTCAGCCTAGACTGTCATGATCAACCTTCACACTATTCAGCAGCTGTCATCCACTCGTTGGCATTGTCATGTCGGATTGACCGCCTCGAAAATTTCCATCTCTACAACTGTCAACTGCATGGGATCGACCTGGCAACCTTCACCATGGCACATTCGGCCACTTTACGCCAGATAATATTCACTGGCATACGCTTGCTTACAGGAACGTGGCCATCTTTCTGGACCGCATTGAAAGACTTTGAAGATCTACAGAGCTTGCGTCTCGCTTCTCTAAAAGGCAATAAAAATCCCATAATCTTTCAAAGACGAAACAAGGATAGAGTGGACATAAATCTCAATACGGAGAAGTCTGGTCGCTCTATATCAGCTCTATTGGATGACATTATTGCAGCTTGTGATAATACGGCAATAGGAATGAGCACTTATGACTTCGATGCTGAACAGCTGAGCTAGTGATATTGCTTTGAGTCACAGCGTTTCATATACCACGGTGAGCCAATTCGTTCCATTTCCAAGCTAAGGCGATCAGTTATAAGTTTTAGGCGGATACGACAAGAAGGGATCCTTTTAAGCAATATGTGTGTTCTTCAAAGAAACTTGAAGTGGGTGACAGAGATGCTTTGTTTTCCTTGGCAGGGACGACGAAGCTACCCCACCACTCAGAAAAACTGTCCCGGATCAACTAGTTACACCACAACATGGCCACGCCAATTCACCTCGACCCCTCTGCCCTGGGCACAAAATCCTACTGGGATGCGGCTTACTCGACCGAATTGGATAATTTTGCCTCGAATACGGCTGATGAAGGCACAATATGGTTTAGCGATGCCGGCGCAGAGGAGCGTATGCTTTCTTTCCTCGAGAACCTCAGCGATGAGGGCGAATTAAAGACTAGCACTGCACGTATGCTCGATCTGGGGACAGGGAATGGTCATTTATTGTTTGCTTTGAGGGAAGAAGATTGGGAAGGGGATATGGTGGGGGTTGACTACTCCGAGCAAAGTGTGCGCTTGGCTGTTGAAATCAGGGATAGCAAAGGCAGCGGGTATGAGGACATCAAGTTTTACGAATGGGATATCCTATCTCAGACGCCAGACGATTGGCTGGGTGACGGTTTCGATGTGGTGTTGGACAAGGGCACATTTGACGCAATTTGTCTATCGCAAGAAACCGATGCTCATGGCCGGAGAATCTGTGAGGGCTATATAGAGAAAGTAGAGCCACTGATTAAACCTGGGGGCAGATTTCTCATCACAAGCTGCAATTGGACTGAAGATGAACTGCGAGGATGGTTCGATACTGGAAAGCTCAAGTTTGTGGGCAAAGTTAAGTACCCAAGTTTCACATTTGGTGGAAAGACGGGCTCGAGCGTCATCACATTGTGCTTCCAGAGAGATTCGCACTGAGGCAAAGTGCCAGCAACACTACTATGTTACGCGCCTGCGTATACGCGCCAATACCAGCCACTTTTTACGCTCGCCAATATCTTCATGCCCTCCGTCACGCTCTTTTGCCCATGGTCGCCGCTTCCCATCTGCACCCATCTCGAATATCTCTTCGATGTCGAGATCCTGCTGCGGAATGACCTCCTCGAAGAATGGCGCTACTTTTGCGCGCCCAGTATGGAATCCAGCTATGCAGAATATACGTGCGCCTGGGCTGTCTGCCAGGAAGTGTAGCATCGACTTGGCGAGTTTCTCATGCTCTCCAAGCATCCACAGACAATCTGCAGCGAGAATACGAGTGTAGCTATGGGCGTTTTCGACTTCAAAAGGCGTAGTCGAAGAGCCCCAAAGATGCCCCTCAACTTTCACTTTTGGTCTCAAATCGCTGGCCACATTCCTAGCGACATTGGCCTCTATCGTCTTGATGATAGGCGGCGCAGGGTAGTCGGTGATGGCAACCTATACGCATTAACATGTCGGCTCTGAATACATGCTGATTCATGCATACCTCCTTTGCCCCGGCCAACGCACTCATAATGCCGCCCAGCCCGACACCTGAAATTACACATACCATCAGCCGTCTCTTTGTTACTCTGCTGCGTTTAACCTAACGCACCTGCACCTAGTTCCAATACCTTCTCCCCTTGTACACTCCATTTTTGCGCTTCTTCCTCATCGACCCACCATTCGCCAGCTTTCCAGCCCTCTTCACTTGTATTCTCTTGGCCATCACCTGGCCTCCCACCCATAAGTTCTGCCATGAGGATTCCTGCGTTCCATAGATAATGCGCAAATTTTCTTCGCTGCTCTTCGCCATTCACGTCCGCTGTGTGCAACTCCAGCTGCCCATGCTTTGCGTTATTGTAGATTACGACCGTGTCAGGGTCGTCGCCATGTTGGTTCTGCAGGTCGTCCGTGAAAATGCTACCGAGTGTGGACTCAAATATGTCTTCGGGAGAGAGCACATGCGACGTAGGGTGCCGGAGTGAGATGAGTGAGGGGAGGAGCATTGACTTCGTGTGGCGAGAATGGGGGCTCAGGAGTGAGTGGGAAATAGATTACTATACTCCGTAGTGCTACTCTAGGAGCTCTATCTATATATATACGAGCAGCGCCGAGCTAGCTCCTAGTGATGGACGATCGCGGGAGCTGCCGAGCACTGATCTGGCGATCAGAAAGCTCACTGCGACACTTCGACTCTGACGTTGTTTCAAAGAGCCAGTAAGGCGTCTAGAGAAATTTCTGTATCGGGACATTACCAGTCTTGAATAGCAGGCTGTAGACATAGACGGGCAGTCAGTGGCAGGTACGTTTTTGCAGGGATCATCGCGCCGGCCTGCTTGTCGTAACTAAATCGTGATATCATTGACCATCGGCCGAGGCTTGTCTGAACACAATTTGTTCCGAACTGTGACGACTTCACTGCTTGGACACAGCAACTCTCTTACTTTCACTTGAAAAATCGCTCCTTTTGCTAGTTCTAGAAATCCATAATACTTGGTTGAAATCACAATCATGTCGTCCCTTTCCACATTCAAAGACCCAACGACATATCACCTCCTCAGGTGTGTACATACTCTAAGGCTATCCTATATGACACTTCGCTAATTTGTACATAGCTATGGCACTCTTCTTGGCTCCACTGTCTTCCAGTCATTCATCGGTGGCATCGTAGCGTTCCGGGCACTCCCCCGCGCCCAATTCTCCACCCTTCAGAGATCCATATTTCCTCCTTACTTCACTCTCCAAACACTGTCACCGCTCGCCCTTCTACTTACATACCCACGCGGTCTATCCTCACTTCTTTCCTTTCTTTCTTCCACTAGTCCATCTACAGGCACTTTCGCTCCCAGCCATACTTCCCCAGACCGCTTAAGTGCATGGCTCATTGGAACAATGTTCGCGACTGCGCTTGTCAACCTTGCTTATGTAGGTCCGCAAACAACAAAGATCATGCAGTTGAGAAAGCACCAAGAAACGAGGGATGGGAAAAAGAGTTGGGATGAAGGCCCACATTCAAAGGAGATGCAGGCATTGAACAAGCGATTTGGTGTACTACACGGTATTAGTTCGTTAGTAAATCTCATTGGACTCGTCGCTATGGTATGGTACGGTGGTGTTTTGGGCGAGAACATCAAGGTCTGACTGGCACCGCGTACAGAAGACAGGTGAACTACGAAGAGCTTGTGTATAATCGACTTATATGAAATACGATTGTTGTCTGTACGGCGTGGCTCGAGCTGTCACGTGCGTGAGAGAGAGAATTAAAAAGGGGAGGAAGAGCTTAGGCCTGCTGGCTATGGTCCCTATATAGATACCACCCTGTGCGATTAGAGACTATAGCGGTTAACTGAACTTTTTACTTTTGTACTTATTGTACGATATCATACCCAACTTACCGCACGCTGCAGCTGCAGATGTTTTACCAACAATTGTAGATACAAGACACTGTGTATGTATTCTGATGTAGCCCATGTGACCATTAACAATTCAATATTCTGAGCGCTTCAACCACATACAGTCAGCTTCAATGGTTGGGATTTGTGGTGACATTTTCATACATGGTCATTGAAGTGTTTCCGAACCTGCCATGCTCTCAACTTTGCATGAAACTTTCAGTCCCCACTACAATTATAGTTCCTTGGCCTGAATTCAAGCTTGGAAATGGCGGATCAAGTCAACGTCCAATACCGGCAGCTCGTCTCTAGGGCCATAACTCAGCGATTACATTCGCCATCGCTTGATCAAATGACCTCAAAAATTAGCGACGAGCTTTTGAGTTGGGAGATGGATGATAGAAGGCATTCGAGAGAAAAGGCAAAATTGCTATTAGAGTCTTTTGGAGTTAGCTGGGGTACGTCTTGTTGTGTGTATGTAGGAAGTCAGCAGAGCTCATTCTCCAACCAGAGAAATTCGTCAAAGACATCGAACATGCTGAACAACAAGTTCACGTACTCACACCAACCCGATACCAGGAGCCGCCTCACATACCTGCCAATCCTAAAGTAGGTGCTTTGGAGGAGAAAAGGGTTGATTTTGGGTCAACGGGAAACAAGAATGGGTTGCGTAGGAATGATCAATGGATGGAAATCCAGAAGGACAAAATGGTAACCCTGAGAAATCTTGGACTAGCTCGGAAAGCTTTTTTACCTTGAATACTATCCGGGGTGATTTATATCATGGCTCCTCTTTAACGTTTCCATTTTTATACTATAGTTGAACCTGCTTTAGCCATAGGCAGTGCCGATACACTTCACTCATAGACAGAAATATAAACATCTGCACTTGGATCATTTGTATTCATACGGACGTTGTACTTTCTAGGGCAACTTTAGGCAATAATACGCCCTATGCTCGTGTACTGCACAACCATGGTCTCTACGGCAGCAGGCAGCACAACACCATTCGGTAGATGTTCAAACCTAGCACAGGATCTATATCATGAGCAAGTCATCAAAATCTCTTTTGACCTGACATGTCCACTCAAGCGTCTTTTTATTGGATATCTTCATAGAAAAAACTGTCATCAGCAATGTTTTCGAGAACGTGGTCAAGCCAACCTTGCCTCAGGTCATGAAAGATGCTATCTATGGATATTAATGGAGCAGGAAAACAGGTATTATCACAGGCCACGATTATAGAAGTTTTCAGAGTCTTATCTTGTGCATATCTACAGCTCGGTCTCCATGCCCTGCCCTGCTATTAATCAACATAGGGTCGAGCGTGAAGCAACAGAACATGTTGTCTGCTTCCGTCACAGCCCGATTTCAAAGACCAAAAATCTTTTTGCTGCTACTGTCTTCTGCCATTTTTGCATGACACTTCGCAACTAGCACCCACAGGGGCCGCCTGAACTACTCATGAGATAATGACAACTTACCATAGCTGCCTCGCATATAACACGTTTGCTAGCTATGCCCAATGTTACTTTGCTAGAATAATTATAAATCGACATTTCTATGAGCAGATTCATGGTCTACACTGCAAACCTCCATCCGACTGGAACTGGCGCAGTATAACCATTTTGAGAACAGAGTACGAGTTGCGAACAGCACGTCTAATAGAGTCGAGATCCGGGCTGATCCGAGACAAAGCCATTAGGTGAAATTGCCGCGCTTCCCTTATAGACGAAAGATCAAGGGAGAAAGCCAAAAATACCATATCGAATCCAGAAACTTGTTATTGCAAGCTTGTTGATACTGACACACTCAAGCGAATATCACATAAAAGGATAGATTTTTGCAATTCATTTCGATCATTTGTATTAAATCTTGAGCTATCTTGGTTTACCAGACACATGCAATAGAAGCAACTATTCAGTTTTGATAATGCCACATTACCTAATCCTTCCGCTCATTCAAGCAGATTATATCCTCTTAAGTAGCTAAGTTAATATGTGCTGCGAAGCAAAAGGTCAACCTTAAGCTTCTCGACGCGTTACTAGTATATATACAGAGCAGGGACCCTGCGCGACAATATGTGCTCTATTTTCTTGAAGATGGTACGTATAGGTGATCGTCATCACTGTGCACGATTGGTATCTCCTGTATGAGAGTGGCAGCTGCGCGGACGTCTGCGGTCTTTACAGCCTCAAGGAGCTTACAATGACGGTTCAGGAACGCCCGGAAGCTGATGAGTTGACCACTTGTGAAGATGCCACAACGACGGAGGTAAGCGAGACGTTCAGCAGCAGCAACGAGCAGCTCGTCACGAGCATCCGACGCCGCTCTCTCGAGAAGTGTGCACTCCTCGTCATCAGGCATGCGTGTGAGGATATTGCGCCTGTAGATATGTGCGAAGTGAGAGACGTAGATGTCCATGCCCAACTTCAGCGCAACGCGGCGAAGCGAAATCATTTCTGAATTGGATCTAGGGAGTCCAATGCTGAATATTCTGGAGGGTCGAGCGATGCGACTGACCCAGTCAATGATCGACCTGACTGCAACCGGATCATCTTGTACCTTGACCTCTGGGGCATCTGTGTTGTCTTGGATAGACTCTCGGAAGGTGGGAGAGACGACTACCAAGGCGAGCAATGGAACTGCATTGATTTTGGTGCCGTCTGAGAGGAGGACATCAACAGTGGGCCCTCTGGCGAGCTTTTCGCGAGCTGCGGGGGACCAGTTTCGAACATCACAGTCTTCGATCGTGTTCATGGTGTGAATGATATTGGCGACTTGATCTTGCCTTGACAATGTGGCATCAGAGCCCTCGATTTTGGTTTCGGACATGTTTGGTGGTTAAGCTTTTGTGTTGTATGAATAAAGAGTTCTTGGGTGAGATGAATATTGAGTAATGATCTTGTAGGTCCTGAGACGGTCCACGGGTCGGAAGTGGTAAATGAGTTTGAGAAGGATAACAGGAAGAAAGTAGTCGCTTATAAATGTCAAGGAAGGCGTTGTATATACACTTGGTCTTGGTGGAAGGATAAGAGCGCCATAACTATGACATAGCAATCTTACTAAAAGTTGCTTTTTTGTGGATCAAGCAAACAGCCCCTAGCAATGATTTCCTTTGACTGCGAGACCGATGAGACTAATTCTGTTATGGAACTGCTTATTTCTTTGTGTTGTGTGAGGAGACCCATAAACAATGCTATTGTCTGATATTCACGTACAAGGACAGCGCTGTAGCCTCAAAGCATTCCTAGAGGGATAAATAGACTTGCCGAACATTGATGTGAAAGCCGCAAACAAAGGGTTCTGAAATCAAGATTGTAGCACAGTGTATTCGCAACCAATCAATATCAAAGAGATCCAGAAACCAGTAAATCGGAAAGATTTCCAATGTAGGTATTACATACACCAGCGTTTCCGTACTTCAAAGTAGCCCCGGCTAAACTCCGCTCTCCAGGCTGCTAGTCAGTCAACTAGTGGTCTCTGCTAGTTAGCCAATCATTTCATTCTCCGATCGGTCTTATAATGTATTAACAGACTTCGTTATTGATCCAGTTGTACTAGGTAAGGCGTGTAAGGTTTACTCCACTTTCCCCTCCTCCAGAGCCGGCGATATAGTAATACTACCAGCTAATGGTGCGTGCAGACCTTTGTTGACATATGTTAAGAACCTTATAGGCTGGCACGGCTGGCTATATATATATATATATATATAAAGGTTCTTTTGTGGGCGCCGCACTACTGTTCCCAGCTACTCTGGACAATGGCTTTCGTCAAAGGGGTTTGCGTGTTGACTGTGCTGGCAAGTGTGGTTGCTGGCCAAAGTGGTATATCATAACCCTCAGGAAAATCTGGGAAGAGAAACAATTAATTAACATGAGCTAACTCAAGATAGCCATCACCGCTGCAGGAACAAATTTCACGCTAAATGCGGAGGGCATGAGCTATCTGTTCCACGTTGACAATCCATCTGGAGAGCTCGTTTCGGACCATTTTGGAGGACTTGCTAGTGATTTTACACCTCCTGCAAATATTAATCCCTCAGGTTGGAATGCTGCATTGGCCAATTTGCGACGCGAATTTCCTGATACCGGGCGCAGCGACTTCCGCCTTCCAGCCATTCATATTGAGCATGCAGATGGCGACACTGTGTCTGCCTTCCGCTATCAATCGCACAGCATTATTCAAGGGAAGCCTTCGATCAAAGGATTCCCGGCGACATATGGCAGCAAAGAGGATGTAACAACGTTGACAGTGCAAATGTACGATAATGTATCTGACGTTTCGGCTGAATTGTCGTACTCTGTCTTTCCCAAGTACGATGCTATTGCGCGCAGCTTCACCATTACCAATAATGCAAAGAACGGCACAGAGGATATTATTATCGACAGAGCGGCCAGCTTCAGCACTGATTTCCCAAATATGGACTTTGAAATGGTCGAGCCCCATGGCGACTGGTCTCATGAGTTTCAAATCGTCAAAAGGAAGATTGACTTTGGGCAGACTACGTGAGCGCCTCGACTTCGTACGCTAAAAGAAGTAGTTGCTGATCTTATTAGATTCGGAAGCACAACAGGATACGCATCGCATGTGCATAATCCCTTCTTCTCCCTAGTGTCTCCAACAACTACCGAGAGCACTGGTGAAGCCTGGGGTTTCAGCTTGGTATGGACTGGCAGCTTTGAAGCTACAGCTGAGCGATCCTCGAATGGCTACGTGCGTGTATTGCTCGGCTTGAACTCTTTGCATACGAATATCCGCCTGAAGCCCGGCGAAACATTCCAAGCCCCTGAAGCTGTTGCAGTTTACTCGTCTGAAGGCGTCGGTGGCTTGTCGCGCGCCTATCACGATTTATACCGTAACCACCTTTCACGGTCCAAGTTCACCCAGCAGACTCGACCAATTCTTCTCAACTCCTGGGAGGGCCTCGGTTTCAAAATCAACGAGACTTCCCTTGTCCGATTGGCCGGCGAAGCCGAAGAGCTTGGTGTTGAGCTCTTCGTCAACGATGACGGCTGGTTTGGCACAAAATACCCACGAAACAACGATACTCTCGGTCTTGGAGACTGGACGCCGAATCCCGCCTTGTTTCCTCATGGATTGGCTCCCTACGTGAACGCAGTGAATAACTTCACCATCTTGAACACATCAAGGCCAATGCAGTTCGGTATCTGGGTAGAGCCTGAAATGGTGAATCCAAACTCAACACTCTACCAAGAACATCCCGACTGGGTTCTCCATGCCGGAAAACACAAACGCACCCTTACACGCAACCAGCTCGTACTCAACGTCGGCCTGCCAGAAGTGCAAGACTTCATCATCAGCTTTGTATCCCGCCTCCTCGACTCAGCCAACATCCAATACGTCAAATGGGACAACAACCGCGGCATACACGAACTCGCCCGCCCATCAGACGACTACAACTACATCAAAGGCCTCTACCGCGTCATCGACAACCTGACCACCCGCTACCCCGACGTCCTATGGGAAGGCTGTGCATCCGGCGGCGGCCGTTTCGACCCAGGACTCCTCTACTACTGGCCCCAACACTGGACCAGCGACAACACCGATGCAGCCGACCGGCTAACCATCCAAATGGGCACATCGCTCGTCTACCCGCCGTCAGCCATGGGCTGCCACATCTCAGCCGTACCCAACGGCCTAACCGGCCGCAACATCAGCATCGAGTACCGCGGCCACGTCGCCATGATGTGCGGCTCCTTTGGCCTCGAATTGAACCCCGAAGAACTACAGCCTGAAGAAGCTGCTGCTATCCCAGCCCTCATGGCCGAAGCCAGACTCATCAACCCTGTTGTCATCAATGGCTCGTTTTACCGTCTCAGACACCCTGCTCAGAGTAACTGGCCCGGCGTGCAGTTTGTCACCAAGGATGAGAATAAGGCGGTGTTGTTTGCGTTTCAGCAGTTTTACAAGGTTAAGCCTGCGGCGCCGCCGTTGAGGCTGGCTGGCTTGGATCCGAAGGCCAGGTATAGGAACAATCTGGATAATGCTACGTATAGTGGGAGCACGTATATGAATGGGGGGTTGAATATTGCATGGCCGAGGAAGGATTATCAGAGCAAGGTTGTGTGGCTGGAGAAGCAGTGATGAGCTGGCAAGGTGGCGGCCTGGATCATTCAAAGAGGCATAGTTAGATGATAAGTGCAAATAGAGACATGTTTGGAGAAGGGGGGTTTGATAATATTAATATTTGCTCAAGGTCTTATCGTTCAAGTCATTGATTTATAAACAAGTCTGCAAATCGCCAGTTTGCACGGGGGTCATGTTTTGTTCGTTAGCCTCTCGTTACTATTCATGTCATTCATACACCAGGCATCCCGAAAAGGGCTCTGGCCTGCGGCACACCCCGAGGCATAAAGTAGACAAGCCATAAGCCGGTGAAAGCAACCATTAGGCCAGTAAACTTCTCGAACCAGGTATGGAAGTATGCAGCCGTCATGAGCAACATCCACCACATCAATGTTGCAACGCCCAGCGCGAACTTGACGCCTCTCGCTGTTAGGTCGCCATCAGGCTTCTCGGCCTCCTTTTCCACCACTACACTTGCTATCTTGCCATCCCCAAGGGCGATCAACCTACCATCTCTCAAGCCCTCTGCGCGAGTCAATGCAGGTAGAAACTCAAGCCAAAGCAGCGATGAGCCAAGGATAAGCAGGAAGACGTGTCCAGAGATATCATGACCACCCTTCCATGTTCCGCCCACAGCCTTACACGTCGCAGCTGTGATGAACTCCCTGGTATCACTCATTTCCTCTCTAGCATTTGAATCGCGTAGTCGCTCACACTGGCCCCCTGTGAATCGGAACATCGTATCAATGAGTGGTGGTCCAAAGAACCATTGCGTTACAAAGATCCACCATGTCGTAACGGCGGCATATCTCAGCACCGCCCTCGATCTCTTTTTCGATATCCCGGGCCCAAAGCCGGGATGGAAGACCAGAAATACAACGAATGCAAGCGTAGTCCAAAACCATCCAACCTTGACAAAATATACGTTGAAAATGTTCTTCTTTCGCGCGAAGTAGCTGGGCGCAAATTCGGGCGGGTGCGATTGCGAGTCAGCTGAGTAGGGCGCGCTACGATTAGCTGGCGATATGGTGCTGAAAATGCTACCAAGGAGCAGTGTGAGTGGGTATATCGAGATGAGCTGTGCCTCAAGTCGTGTAGGAAGAAAGGGCGAGCGACGCGCCGAGGAAAGCGGGGGACGGATGGGCATGCTGGTGGCGGGCAATACTGAGCCTGAGCTACTGATATCAGACTCGTTCTTTCGACGTGTTGCCATTACGAGCGCTCCAGGTATGACGCAGAAGAGGGCACGTTGCAATAGTTGATAATCGACGGGCAATGAGAACACCGCTTGAGTGCCAACCAATGGGAGCAGGCGGTTGCATAACAGACGACGAGAACGGAGCGTCTTTGGCTAATCGGTCGTAATATAAAGGATGCAGGTGAAGGGCATGGAGATTGAGACAAAGACCCAGTCGCATCCCAGGTGGGCTAAGTTGGCTCAGATTCCGTCAACAATGACGTTATGTGCAAAATAACTAGGTGTCAACTAGGTAGGTATGTAACTATCGAAGCCACATGTGGCTAGTGGCGCTAAGCCAAGTCAAGATGCACCTCCACACTGATAATTCCAGTTCTGCTCAAGGACTGTTGAGGAGGTATTAATATAAGACACTGTATTTCAATGCGCGCTTCATGTAGTGTAAATTGATCATATCTCAGGCTCAACCACTCTAGTGACTTTTACATGCTTCACACACCAAAGGCACCGCCATGTCATCCGACCAAAATGGGTATATAAATCAAACCCAGACATCCATTTTCATCATTCCAAGACGCCGAAGATAGAAAAAAAAAGTCCATCAACGATGGGCTTTGTCGTGAGGTAGGACAATAAGCCTCCATGGCAAAGAGGCCTTTGTCTATACCCCAAAAAAAAAAAAGAACAAGCGCACTCCATCATAATGTGTTGGGTCCTGTGGCGTCGCTACCAATCACATACTCTTGGCATGCGTTGGTTGTGGAGAACGAAAATCGCATACTGGCCGTTGTGCATCGTTACTGTCATTAATCGAAGAGGGGTTGATACCGTAATTCCCAAGACGATCATTGTATGTACTGCCTGACCATATCCCGTGGCATGTTTTGTCCTGTAGACATATCTGTCTTTCAATGCGTACAGAACATTCCATGGCATACCAGCTTTCATCAGACTGAATATGAGTCAGGATTTCATTAGTGACTTCTGGCCAAAATATTTCAACGCCACCCTCCCGTTCCTTGTTCTTGTTGGGCAAATTGCGGATGTCCAGTAAAAGTTTGCCGTCCATTGTTGAGGCTCATGGCAGGATCCAGGAAGCTGTTGGCCCATTCCTCTTGGCTGAGTATATCGTCGAATGGTAGGTTGTTTCCGGACATATGTACATTTGGGTTATTACTATGGGGCTGATACCCTCTCTGCGCCTGCTGGTTTTGCAGAAGATACGTAGGTACACTGTGGCTAAAAAGCTGCACATCGCTGTCTAACCGTCGTGGACCACCCATAGAATGCCCTGCAGGGCCGAAAACGGCACCTTGCTGCTTCATTTCCATCCCAGACAGTTGTTGCGAAACACCGGCACCTACGGCTGGTGAGGCTGTGTTACGATCAAACATGTGAGGGTGTCGACTTTCGAAGCTAGTCATTGGTTGGTTAGGATAGGCCAAAGGATCACCCGAGGGAAACATCATGGTCGAGATATCAGGCACACTCAATCCTGTTGGATCTACAATGCCGCTAGCGAGGGGAGTTGGTGGAAAGGATGCTCTTTGTTGTGGCGTATGTGATGGCGCCATGCTGAAACCTGCGAGGCTAGCTGTAGAAGAGGCTGGTGTGAGCCCTGGAACCACATCATAAAAGTCTGGATTGGATGGCGTTGGCGAACTGTAGCCCGGATCAAGCCCCAGGCTTGCAAAGTGAGACTGGGATATTGGTAACGAATGAGAGAGTTGAGCTCGCTTCGCATCCGGTATGCTCTCGGGGAAGGTACTGGCGCGGCGTGGAGCCATAGCTTCTTCATTTTTCAAAAGATTCTGGCGTAAAGAAACAGGCAGTGGTGAACTTCCTTGCCGACGTTTCTTTGACTCGATTATCTCTCCTCCGTGCTTTATGGATTCGGGAAGTCTCTCAAACATGTTCTTCGACGGCATTAGTACAAGATATACCGGACGTTTGTATGACATGGTGTTACTCACCTTTAATGCTGCGCTGCATCGACCAGCAGCCATACTCCTCTTGGAAAAGAAGGCCAGCACCTCTTTACCCTCTACAGCATCTCGAAGCAGCTCAAAGCTTGTCGGGTTGGCCGGATTCTCTAGCACAAAGTAGAGAATAGAGACAATAGCAAAAAAGGTGGTGTACATGGAAAACCAGTAGGCTCCAGTGTATACACCTCGTTTACGCATCTCTGTAGATATGTGAATAATGTTGCGGGAGACGCCAACGCATGCTGATGCACACGCATAGGCTCTTTGGTCGACTGGCCTGTCCTTGTTTGACAGTGAAACATAGTGCAGGAACGGTCGGTAGAGAAGCAATTGCGCATGCCCAAAGGCCATACGGAGCATTTGCTGAACCCTACTATATGATTAGGACAATCTTACCAGGACTTCAAAAAGGACTGCCTACCTCGCGATTTCTGGAGGAGCATCTCCGCCAGGCTTCAACGCCATCGGCAATTCGTCCAACCACCGCGAGAGATCTTGCTCCAGTTCCCGTATCTTGGAATAACCCACAGTATAGGTTACCGAATCTTTACGGCTAGAACGTGTCCCTTTTACAGGATACACATATTTACAAATCTTGCTTAGCACTTGCACAATTCGCGTGTGCGCATTGAAGGCGGCCATGACAGACACACTGCCTTCTGGCATTTGCAAAATTTCAGTTTCCGTAATGTAATCGTCATCAACTTCAGCAGGCCACTCTTGATCGATATCTTCGTCTTCAAGGAAGCGTGGCAGCCCAAGCATCGCCCCAACGTATGTGTCTAGCCGACGAATAGCCCAAAATATTCTCTTTCGTGTCTCGGCCTCAATGGGAGAGAAGTTTGAATTGAAGGAGCGGTGCAGTCCCATGCGTAATGCTGAGCGCAAGGCTACGCCAATGTAAGCGTAACAGGTGCTCAGCTTGGCCGAGCATTGAAGGAACTGAATCATGAAGATGACGGTTTGGAGAGACGGCAGGTCTCTACAGTCGGTGATATCAATAAGTTGACGAGCAGCCTTGAAGTATTTGAATCTGCACAATTGTCAGCCAAGTGGCCTGCAAAGCTTGCCATGCTTACTGACCCTTCATCCACAAGAGCCTCAAAAGTAGCCTTATCGAGATCAGCGTCATTCCGCGAAAAGAGCTTTCCTAGGGAGAGCACAGCGAAGAGCAAAGGTAGAAAGCTGTGCTCTGCGCCTCCATATTCTTCAGGAGACACGTCATACATGCGTTCGAGTTGTCTGTGGAAGGTGGGCAAGTGCACTACTCTGAGCATGGCGCTGGCATCAATAAAAGCACACTCGCAGAGCTTTCGTGCATCTTCTTTATTTGGTAGATCTGCGGCTGTCGGGTATGCGGCCGAAGAATCAGCCAGTGAATTGGTAGAGTTGGGCGAGGAGGGGGCCTGTGACAAGGATCGACATTTCAACGATGGCGATGAGTCTGCTGGTAATTGGAACATGTCGCCAAATTGCCGCAATCCGCTCATAAAACTGACACCTGATGAGTGGCCGTGGTAGTCCCAATTTCCCTCTTCGTCGAGGTCTAATTGACCAGTAGCTTTGACCATGGCTTCCAGGTGGGGCTCGAGCGAATCCTCTGGGGACAAATTGTTGTGATGACGAGACGACATGCGTGGATCAATGGGAGGCGCTCGTGGCCGCGGTACTGCAAGCGGAAGCTGTGGAAGGAGGCCATTCTGGAGATGAGCGTCGATGCCAGGATCGTTCAGATCAACGGTTGGAAACACGACATGCAGCAAGGCTTTGGCACGCTTCAGCTGACTCTCCAGGGCCTCGATATACTGAGGCGTAGCATTGCGCCTCCGGTTGGACGGTTGGTCATATGTGCTAGTTAGATGAGTGAGAGATGTTGCGACAAAAAATGGGTGACATAATTACCATTCTGCACAGCAAGTTAGCAAGCAATTAGGTAAGCACATAGGTAGGCAGTTGGGCGATGACACTTGGAGAACCAGGGAAAACATACCATAACTATACACGGTGCAGTGAGTGCAAGGCTGCTTTCCATCACATTTAATCTTCTTGCGCCGACATTCATCGCAGGCGCGTGTCACACGGCGCCTCTTTTGCAAAGGCTGTGGCTTTGGAGCCTGATCGTCGGCGGTTTCATTGCTCGGGGAATTGTCGTCGCCATAGTCGGGGCTATCTTGGAGTTGCGAGGCATCATAGGGATTGATTTGGGCAGAGGCAGCTGGGGGGGCTTCAGTTGTGGTAAGGGCGGGAGAGGGAGAGGCCATGGCGACAGTTGGGGAGCATAACTGTGGCTGGGGGGGGGGATGCTGCGCCTAAGAGTAAATGGGCGGATAGTTTTGTGCCAGGGTCAGTCAGCAGCGGAGCGGTGGGTCAAGGAATAGGATTCTGATGGAGAGCGTCTTAGGCTCTTAGCGCTGTTCCATGGCATTGTCCCGCCCTTGGGCACCCGAGCCGAGCTCTTGTTCTTTCCGCCGAGTCGTCCGCCTGTCACAGCTTCACTGGTTTGAAAAAAAAAAAAAAAAATAAAAATAAAAAGCTTGGAGACGTGAGTTGTGTCCATGTACTGTACCGTCCATGGCAGACGAGTAATTACCTAGCAAAGCACACTCACCCACTTTGCGCCATTTGCTTCTCTGCTTCCCTATTGAGTTATTTTTGGGTGGCCCCGAAATGTCGCACATTGGACCTGTCCCCCTCCTCGACATTCATTAATAGGCCCCAAAGTCGCCTAGTGCAAGACAGCGGGAGCTGCACCACCACAGTCGCCAAGCAACACAGCACAGCCATTTGCCTACCAACAGTCTGTGGCGTCATGTGTTGCTGCCATCGTAAATACTTATTGGCCGACACTCGGTGAGGGGTTTTGTATATGCGCCACCCACGCCACTCCAAGACTAAATCAAGAGAGCCTTGCACCTTGCACTCTGGAGTCGTCTGGAGTGAAGCCAAGTGGTCTGATGGCATGTGTGCGATAGCAGCTTGATTTTTCTTCTCATGCAACATGGTTCCTCGTGTGCTCTAACTAAGTGCCTACATACATATTGTACCCACGCACCACGCTACTACCTACCTACCTAGGTAGTCACTTAATACCTACCTCCTCCCTACCTGCCCGTCTGCCTATCGTATCGAGTAATTACCTATTCAGAAACACCGTCATGTGGATTGCACATGCTCTGTAAACTGCGAGCGTCCAGTCGTCGACTGACCACCGCCTCCTGCACCTCATCTCATTGCACCAGCCTCTTGCATAAAAGAACCTTGGCGTCGGATAAATTCGCTGCAAAGGTGACAGCGTGGCTGAAATTGGGGCTGGTGGGTCTTGGTCTCTTGGTCTTTGCCAGAGCTTCTGCCACTCGCTTGCAAGTTGCCAGCCCAGCTGACAAGAATTGATTCTGGCCTTGGCATCCTCTGCCAAATGTGGCGTGGGCCGGCCACATCCGCCTAAGTTTCTCCAATCGATGCATTGTCACTCATTGGACCTGGCGGCGGGTGTGCGCATACTTTTTCTGTGTCTGTGAGCAAGTTTCTCCCCTGGGCCCTTGGATGATAACGACGGCGGCGGAATTGCTTGGGGCCTCGATAAGCGCCTCAGCATGGCTTCGACTTGTGGCTAGCACTGCACTACCTTCACGTAAGCTTACGCCATGCCCTTCTTCACTGGTTCCCCAGACGCGGAACCAAGCCGATGCCTCTTGAGTCTTGCCAGTTGCCCTAATATTAACTAACTTTAGTGTCAAGCTTTAGCGAAACAGAAACCCACGACGGACGTAGACTTTTGCCTGTAATCATCATCGAGGTAGTCCTCTTCGACCGACTATTTGATTATTATTTTTTTTTAACCAGTTACTCGACTGCCTAGTTACTCCGTCACTTGCATCGTGAAATCAATCTCGAGGTGTGGACATCTGATGCAAGGAGAGTTTTACCTTGTCATTAGCCACACTGCCAAGGTCGTGTCCACCTTTGGGCTCATAATTGAGGCTGGAGCAGGTCAGAGGGGTGGACACTATGTATCGGAAAAAGGACGCTGATAAGATAACGCCAGAATTGACATGAGCCACACTTTGTTGAGTAGATGGATACAACTAGACGCTATTGCAGGTTCGTCCACAAGATAATAGCGACCAAATCATCTTTCTGTTTTTGCACGTATGCCGTCGCTCTCATATCCGTTGGACTTGCATTCATTTGGCGCCAGTGCATATGAATACGAAGGAATACCTAGGTACCCAAAGCAGACATGCGGATAACTGCAGCCGTTGCAAATGTGGCTGATCTGCATAGGGCCAAGATAACTAGGTATTGCTGTCCATTTCATGTGGCGCATGTCAATGAATCTATTGCAATCCTTGCGAAACAAAGTCTAGGCTCTAGGCTGCCACAAAGACCAACTTTCTATTTGGTTCCCCATTGACTCCAGTGACAAGTAAGCGGTACTTCACTAACAAAATTGGCCACGGTCATCAATACCTCAAATGTTGGCAGACTCATCATCGAGGGAAACAAGGCAACAAGAGCGCGTACCCCTAGTACAATCCAGACTGCGCCAATATATATTATTCCAGACTGGATACAGTGGTGTTTGGTCCTGGACTTGTCAAATCAAAATTAGCCAAAACAATGTTTCGAGCGTGGACCGGAGATGCATTTGAAGCTCACCATGACCACAGCATGTAATCTGCAGCAAACAATACTTTAACCTGGGCAAAACTGATTCATATGACAGTTTTTTCGAATGGCATCCTAGATATGTGCATGTCGAACGGTGTCGTGTAAGGTGCAATGGTTGCTGGTGTCTGTGGGATTCATATCGCGCTAGCCATATATAGTAACGCGCGGATCGGTAAGCTTCGCACACCAGCTTGAATGGAAGTTACGAATTTCGACTTCTCAACCACGACCACTAACCTCCCACAGTATAACACCGGGATTCGAACAGCATGTCGACATTCGAGCCGGTTATCGTACGTACGCCCTTGCTATACGCATTTAATGCCTCTGATTCCGATAGCCGCTGTCCGCCCGGCGGTACCAGTCGCAATTTTGGATCATACAGCAACACTAAATAGAGCTCATGGCTGACTTGTGAACCAGGTCATCGACGGCAAGGGGCACTTGCTCGGTCGCCTCGCCAGCACTGTCGCCAAGCAGCTGCTCAACGGCCAGAAAATTGTCGTTGTGCGCTGCGAGGCCCTCAACATCTCGGGCGAGTTTTTCCGCGCCAAGTGTACGTCTACCCATTCCAGTTTCGAGCGACGCGAGGAGCTAGTCATATGAAGCATTCGAGGCAATCAGCGGTGTTGTGTAGATGGCATTGGCGACGGGGATGTCTTGTTGACAGACCACAATCCACCTGGGCCTGCTTCCGATTGCTACACGTTTCTGGTGGACTCAAATACGCAGTCCACAACATGGCTAACACATATTCTACAGTGAAGTACTCTGCATTCCTTCGCAAGCAGACTCGTTACAACCCCACCCGTGGTGGCCCCTTCCACTTCCGTGCTCCCTCCAAGATGTTCTGGCGTACCGTCCGTGGCATGATTCCCCACAAGACCGCTCGCGGTGCCGCCGCTCTGGAGCGCCTCAAGACCTTTGAAGGCATCCCCCCGCCATACGACAAGAAGAAGCGCGTTGTTGTCCCCCAGGCTCTCCGCGTTCTGCGGTTGAAGCCCGGCCGCAAGTACTGCACTGTCGGTCGTCTCGGCCACGAGTTCGGCTGGAAGTACCAGGATGTTGTCGCTCGGTACGTGCACTTTTCCCTACGATTTACTGCATTCAGTGGTCTAACATACGCAACAGTCTCGAGGAGCGCAGGAAGGTTAAGGGTGCTGCATACTACGAGCGCAAGAAGGCCGCTAGGAGGCAGTTGGCTGAGGCTAAGAAGACGGCAACGGTCGACAGCAAGACTCAAGAGCACCTCACCTCGCTCGGCTACTAGAAGTCGGCAGATGATGAACAGTGTCGATTTCAGTGATGTGGTACGGCGTGCAATGCATTGGGCTCATGGGATCTTTTCTACCTTTACTCTACTTCGACCATTCCAACGGGTGTCCAGGATAAAAGAGCACATCAATGCGAGGGTGCTCACATGTTCATGGTATTCTTTGCGGTCGGTCTGCTGTGTCTACAGGTGCTCTCCCGGCTAGAAGAAATACAAAATGAAAATCCCAGGGCTGCATTGTATGGCATAGTGATGGCGTTATGTTCTGTCAATATATCCAGTCTTCTTCAGCCGTAACCTTGACCTGAGCTATCCCATCTGACTGATTGCACAGCGCCAATTGAAATCATGGTTGAATTAGCCGTTGCTCATCAGGTAACTTTATCAGGCGGTCGGTAGTCGGTAGCCATGGTACCAATAAGTCACCATTGCTGGCAGAGGCAGAGTGCGCGTAGAGTTACGAGTTATGATGCTTCGGCAAGACTGGCCAATTGCACCAGACCTCGGCTTGCCATCCCGTGTCGGAAACTTATTACCCCGGATCTGCTCCATCTTAGTCTCTTGAGGTTCTCCCGGGCACAAGTGTTATCCTGACATCAGTCCCAAACAGGAAGCCAGCGTACTAATCGTTCTCTGCCTATCTATCGTGATTGGTTGCCAATCATTCACCGCGTGCACTTGCCGGAGTACTGCTCGGATACTGCTCGGGTTATAAACTAAGGCCCGAGCTACCACCCTCGGTTCATCTTATATTTGGTATATCTAGGTAGCTGTACGTCGCTTGGAAGTCAATTACACTAGACGTTGCCCATTTCTGTGCCCATGTACGTCAGATCCGAATCGGGGAGCAATATGGTCAACTAACCTCGTCGAATAGAATTGTATTCTGTGCTTACTGTGCAGAAGTCCTAGTATGGCGGGTGCAACACATCGCCTGAAGCAGCTCGCTTCGCATTTCACCCATGCAAACCCAATCCATCCGGGTGATAGTCATGAATATCATCATCGACACAACTTCCACACCCTTAGTCCAACCTCTTTCCTGTGGCGCGCTGCACAAATTGAACCACAAGCGACGGCAATCTACCACAAGACTGCAAACAACCAGATCCTTCGCCGCTCGTACGAAGAAGCAGCCGATCGTGCTAGAGGACTTGCATACTATCTGCGAAAGCATGGATACAAGAGAGTGGGAATATTGGCAACAAACACTCCAGCTTTCCTGGAGAGCATCTTTGGCATCGCCGCGGCCGGAAGCATCAATGTCGCAATCAATTATCGTTTGAAGCCGGATGATATAAGCTACATCTTCCAACACGCCGACGTTGATATGATCATTGCGGATTTTGAGTTTGCAAATTTGTTGGAGGATTACCAGAAAGAAAGACCCCAGGTCCCAATCCTCGTTGATACGGACACAGATGCCACTGAAGGCGAACTCTCTGGACCTTTCGATCAAGCAATCCTAGAAGGCTTGAAGTATGATATTGAGACGGGCGGGAAAGCCTGGGCAGGCCTGCAGGCGCAAGCGCAAAACGAGGAAGATGTCATCTGCCTAGCATATACCAGTGGAACCACTGCCAGGCCCAAAGGTGTCGAATATACGCATCGTGGCGCATATCTCGCTGCAATGGGCAATGTCATTGAATCTGGTTTGAACTATCACGTGGGTCATGCAAAGTATCTCTGGATACTACCCATGTTCCATGCTATGGGCTGGACTTTCCCTTGGTCTGTAACGGCAGTGCGAGGCACGCATTACTGCCTCCGCAAAATTGACTACCCCGAAATCTGGCGGTTGCTCAAGGATGAAGGTGTCACCCATTTCAACGCTGCGCCGACAGTCAACACTCTTCTCTGTGCGGCAAAGGAAGCAGTGAAGCTCCCACAACCTGTCCGCGTGACGGTCGCCGCGTCCCCACCCTCAGCATGGCTCTTTGAGCAAATGTCTAATCTCAACTTACACCCCGTTCATGTCTATGGTTTGACAGAAACCTACGGGCCTATTACCAAAGGCTACCATATGCCTGAATGGGAAGTGATTGATGTGAAGGAGAAATATGAACGTATGGCACGCCAGGGTCATGGATTTATCATGGGCTTGCCTGTGCGCGTCATAAAGGCTGATCAAGAAGAAGGCGTCTTGATTGATGTTGAAAAGAATGGCAAGGAAATTGGTGAGATTGTGTTTGAAGGAAACATTTGTGCCAAGGGCTATTACAAAGATGCAGAGGCTACAAGGAAGTTATGGGCAGGAGGTGTGTTGCATAGTGGAGACTTGGCAGTATGGCATCCTGATGGGGCCATTAAAATATTGGATCGTGCAAAGGATATCATTATTTCTGGTAAGTCTGATCACTCTGCTCAATCCCTCTCTGTGCCTAACAATATGTTTCAGGTGGCGAGAACATCTCTTCAGTTGCCCTTGAAGCTATGCTCAGCACACACCCGCATGTTTTAGAAGTTGGTGTCTGCGCCGTGGCAGATTCACATTGGGGTGAGCGGCCAAAGGCCTTTGTGACTACCAAAGATGGAACCAAGAGCGAGACCTTGGGTCAAGATATAATCCAGTGGGCCAAGGAGAACAGCCACATTTCGAGGTTCATGGTTCCGAGAGAAGTGGTTGTTGTGAAGGAACTACCCAAAACAAGTACTGGAAAGATCAAGAAGAATGTTTTGCGAGAGTGGGCCCAAGGAACTATGGATACCAAGTAGGAGATTGAAATGTAAGATTTAATAAGTTTTATTGTACTTGAATTCATCGTTAGTTTGCAATTTCCCCACAATTGGTCCCTTCATATACCTAGTCTAGACGAGAATACTTTAACTACCTCCTATCAAATATAAGCTCTCTCTCTCTCTACCAAAAATCGCTTTAGAACATCCTCACAAGGATACGTCAATACCGCTCAGTCTCGCGCTCCCACAAACGATGCCTGAACATGATTCGCGACGCCTTAACCTACTCTCAAGTGTCTCGAAACAATCCCCCAAGGTTCAAACCCCATCGCGCGACTACCAACGTTCTCAAAAGGCCCTTAGCTTGTCAATCTTGCACGGCACCAAACGAAGCAACACAACCAACGGAGCTAAAGTCCTCACAACTCCCGTCCAATTTCACTTGGCTAATTATCTCACAAAGCGAGCATCCACGGCTCCTCGCTATGAAACCCCCATGATGCGACCGGAACATGCGACCACGCCGAGACAAGCACAGCATCACCGTGCTTGGGAAAAAGCATAACTTGGCGCAACACATTGTTTGACACATGACATTCTCAGGCACCGCGTGGCCGCCTTGATGTATTTGCTTCGTTACGCATCCTATTGCTCAATGCGGCGATGCTATTGCTAGCTCGTTACTGGACTACTTCCAAGTATGGGCATGTCAATAGTATCAAGGTGTGCGATGCTTGGTATTTGCTTATCTTCAGGTATTTCCAAGGTTCTCAGCGTTTTGCAAGTTGCCTTTTTATTCCACAGAGGCCAAGATATTCATCTTTAATTTCCATCTCATCTCATCATCTCATCTACACGCAGTTTTTCCATCCCTTTTACTGACAACTATCTCCAAAACCAGAAAGGAGTCTACCAATTCATTCATCATGAAGATCTCCCAGACCATGCTTTGTGCAGCAGCTATGGCTTTTGCCAGCGTGCAGAGTTTCCTGGTACCCCCGCAGCATATATGGATGGTATGTACACTCTCTATCAACCGCGAGTCGAAAACATATAAATGATAGCAAGACTAACATTCCATCTAGAAATCACTCTCTCCTCGCGCATATCATGCCCACCCAGCCAGACACGAACTCAACAGCCATCAGCGTCGCGAGGCCGAAGACCAACAACATCAAGCCCGGCAACGCCAGCCAAAGCAGCGGCGAGGAAGCCTGACCATCGGCAGTCTCACGCTGGGCGGAGGGAAAGGCATCAAATTAATAGGAGGAAACAAATAGCAGCAAGCAGAACAGAATCGCAACAACGAGTGGGGAAAACAATAACAAGCAAACATCGCCAGCCCCAGCCCGTAATGCAACCGCACCAGCAGCGCAAAGGAAAGCAAAAAGCGCAAATAACAAGCCGCATGGCGTCTCAGCTACCCAGGAATCAGAACGCTTCTCGGAAGAAACAGCCATTACCCTCGATCAAGCCGGGAATGCGCAGAATCTGGGCGGCGATCTGGGGATTACTCGGGGGACGCATGGGAGTACTTTCGTCGGGGGGGGGGGTTAAAGTGAATGTGGGTGATGATAGGGGTTTGAATGTGTGTGTATCATAAAGTATTTTTACATGAAGAATTTTCTCAAGATATTAATTTATTCTTTCTTTATTCATCTTCGTTCCAGAAGGAGATGTACATACATACAACCCCCCCCCCCCACCTCACAAACAAAAACAAAAAAGCACTCTCTACTCCTTAAAATGCCCTTCAACATGATACCCAACAGCCCCCTCGTCGCCCTCAAACTTTCCACAAACAGGACACACAATGACCTCGCTCCCCTCCTCAAACCTCCTATCCGCCTCTTCCAACGCTGCAAATAACCCCGCCTTTACACCCCCTCTTCTGCCCCTCTCTTCTTTCTCCCTGACATCTCTTTCCATTGCGTTTCCGCAAACTTGCGTCTCCCCCGCTACACTCTCATCCTCACTCACAATTCCCTGCACCCTGCCCACCCGCCCGTCTCTCAACCGCACCTTGACGCCTCGCGGATGATCCCCGCGTGTCAAGACGTCTGCGACAACGCCGCGCACTTGGTGGCCTGTCGCTTGGTCTTTCTTGAGGATAATGGCGACGGGTTTCCCTGGGTGCATGGCTGCATGGCAAGGGACCGGCGGGTGATGGGTCTGTCGCTGGTTGTTATTGCTGGGGCGCTGGGGCTTGGTATCTCTGCGCGGCTGGCGGTTTGGATGGCTGCGGTGTTGGTGCATTGAGCTGGGCATGTCATGTGTTGGTGTTGATGATTGGGGGCACGTGGATTTGATGGTGGGTGGGGGTTTTTTTGTTTAGGGGATTTTTGGGGAAGGGGCTGGATGTACAAGGATGGAGAGATTAGTTGGGCATGGGCGTCAATGTAATACTCCGTAGAGGTTTTGGTTTAGGTGTTGGAGATTAATGGTAGTTAGTGATTTCTGACCAATGGGTTTTGGCGAGGGCTGAATGAAAATGCCAAGAGTTAACTATGTCATCAATTACGTAGTATTCAGTTGTTAATTAAGTGGTCCATTTCGCTAATTAGATGTCTCATGCCTATTCTAGAAATTGATCTTGCTTCAATGGTAATAATTATCTTGGTTCAGCACTACGTGCCTTCTGCATGCTCTCTAAAAACGTATGCGCCATCGAAATGCAAGTAATTTACTGTGCCTTTTGTGCCTTCTTTTTGGCCTCTTCCATCTTCTTTTTCTTCTCCATGCGATTGTACCATGCTTCCGCTCCAATACCGCCAAACACCAAACCCACACCACCCCATTGTGGCAGTGTGACATGATGTCCAAACAGTACGACACTCATGAGCATTGTCAACATCTTGCGTGTGACTGTTACCGTCACTAGCAACAAGCTGCTGAAATGCGCCAGTGTATGAAAGATGAAAACTTGGCCAACCGCACCACATGCCGCAAATCCTAGAACATCCCAGCCAACAGAGGGATAGGTGGTGACAAAAGCGAGAGCATCTTTCAACTCTCCATTTCCAGATGGCGAGAGTCCAACGTGCGAGCCAATGGGTGTACCGGCAAGATATGGCGATACAATAAGATAGCTGACTGTGAGGAGTGTGGACATGATGTTCTGTGCACACATCATTTGGGCACCACTAAAAGGTTTGAAAGATGTAAAAATCTGATCCTGCACAGTATTTGTTAGGCCATCGAAAAGAAGGTTTACTCCGAGGAGAAACAAGCCCCAGGCTTTGTTTGCATCCGCACTGGGCCCCTTCTTGGCTGCTTTCTTAGCAGTTGACGGGTTCCAGACAGTGAAGACTGCAACACCAGCCGTGACGCTTGCAATCACAGCATACTTGTAGAACGGGTATCGTTTCCCAAAAAGAGTGATGTGTAGTGCCATAACAGGAAGTAGTTTACAGCTCTTCGCCAGAATGAATGTGACGTAGTCGATGTGCTTTAAGCTAGCATATCCAAAGGGTGAGGCAAGCGATGAGGTTACAGCGATCAAAAGTAGCGGGAAGAGAATCTGTTCCGAGGGAAAGATAGGAGGTATCTTGCGTGCGCCGGTCTTTGAGTCTCTCGGAGCCGATGATACAAGGTACATGAGACCTGTTATGGCAGCAAATGCGGACTGGACTGTATTGAGGAAGATGGCGAAGTTGAAGCGCGCATTCGTAGGACCATGAGTAGTTGTGGTCAATCGTTCTTGGAGGTATGCCCAGCTGAGACTGTATTTGGGTCAGCCGCTGTATGTGGCCAGCGGTGTATCCTCATCGACTTACAAGCTGCCATAAATGCCACCCACGCAAATGACCAGCTGCGTGAGTCCAGCTTCTCTTTGTTCTTGGGGATCTCGTGCCATGAACTCTGCCTGCTTTTCCATCTTCTTTTCTATTGAATGCACTGCATCGTCTAGCTGGTGAGCCACGCCATTTGACTGTCGATGCGTCTCCAAAGGCGTGCGCCGCACGGGGGTTGCGCTCTTATTGCGTGCCATCTACAAGGGAATTGCAGTATATCAACGATGATTCACAATAGCTCTTAGCACATCAAGGGAGGGTAACTGGGCGACGAACAAGCCAAGGAGTGGAATTTATCACGCAGCTTATAATGTCAATGATCGTGCAAAGTACAAGGTGGCATCAAGTCGCGGAGCTAAGACGGGGAACGCTAAGATTCGGCACAGGCCAGCTTTCAGCCTCGTGGTTCTGGTTCCGATTCGGAAGGATTCTTCGGAACGAGGATGTTAACGTACATAGATCATGTGACAAAGCGTACAGTTTATTTAACGAGTTGGTTATGAAGCACAGCAAGATAAAAAGCAGTCGATAAGTGCTGTTGAAGTTTCTATCCACCGCCTGTATCCTCATATGGGGACTGATGATTGTTTGTGGGTAGAAAGACTTTTTGGGAAATGTGTTTCAGGAATGGTCATTCCAAGGTTGGACTGCATGACAAATGTACCTGCAGAGTATCCGCTTAATTTGAAGAGAATTGATCAGTTAAAGATTGGAACATGGCATGTACTGCGTATCTTCTAACCAGTAATACCATCCCAACTATGAGAAGTTTTATTCTCCTTGCTTAAATTGTGCGCATGCGGGATGCTGAAAATGGCAGAAAAGAACACTCGTCGCTAAGGAAGTGTGTGTAGGTATTTAGTCATTCGGCCACGACTCACGACCATGATGGCACAGATGCTGCCGATCGCTACTAAAAAGGAAAAAAAAAAAACAGGTCTCCCAGGCTAATGCACCAAACACCTGCCTGTCCATAGCCATCCGCCGCCGAATATCCAGCCCAGGTAAGTAGGTATCTTTGAAATCCTCCAACGCGCCTTGAAAACCTTGAATGAATAGAGAAGAGAAAAAGGTAGAGAGAGAGGGAAAGTAGTCTCAAGCCTCCCCCTTGACAATCCTCCCCACAGCACTCTTCACAAGAACCCACATAGGACCCGCATACATCTCCCTCTGATTCCTACCCTTCTTTGCATCGCCTTCACCACCACCAGCACACCTAACCCTCCACTTCTCCCTCCACTCCCTCTCCCTCTCCTTTTCTATACCCTTCATTAGCTGTCCCGCACGCTTTCCCTGCCTTCGATATCCCCTCAGAAAAGCCACCCACTCCTTTCTCTCTTTGACAAACAGCACAACCCCGTTCCCTGCATCGATGGGCTGGCTAGACGTCACGACGCGTGCTTCCCACGCACTGCCTACAGGTTGGAGATCAAAAGTGTCCGAGCGTAGGACGTAGTACCTTTTTCGCTTTCCGTGCTTGGAGGCTACTTGGCTTGCGGGCGTAATCCAGTGGGTTGCGCGAGAGTACAGGCCGTCTGCCAGCGCAGCATGCAGAAGGCGGCTGGGGATGTAGGCCCGGCAAGTGAGGAGGAGTTTGTTGCGGAGGAGGGGGAGATTGATGTCTGGGTGAGGGGTTGGGATTTGTGGGCTGTAGGCGATGAGGGGTTTGCTTGTGCGAGTTGACCTTGTTGGCGGTTTGGAGATGCGACCGGTTAAGACTGTGGGGACCGGGTTGGTGAATTGGGGGTGGTGGGTTGTGTTCATGGTTTGGGTTTGAACTGACGCCATGGTGGCGGGTTTATGCGGCGGAAAAGTGGTGCAGTTGGTTTGTGAAAAGCCTGTAGGTCAAACTGGAAGAGGCGAGGAGTTGTCTAGAAGCTGGAGAGTAGAAAAGAATGTGCGGTCAAGACCATCTTTTAATCAACCTGCAGTCTTCCCAATCTGGACTAGACGCTTGAAGCTCGGAAATCTGTCGGGCCAGCGTCTTCTAATTATTAGCTTGCTTAGACTACGAACCCTGGTTTACTGTGGCAGGCACTGGCTAAGCGAGCGATTCTGCCGCAGTTTGACGTAGAATTCATCAATCAGCTCAATAGACATGATTCACAGCTTGGGCTTCTTACTAAGTATCGAGTATCTTTTTTTTGATGACGAAGATATTACAGTAGGACCAACTAGAGGATGTATGGGGGATGTATGGCATAAGGCACAATTGTTTATCCAAGCGCCCCGCTCAAACACCGAGCAATCCGTCCGACAACTGAGACATGACCACAGTATCCATGCACGCGTTGAGAAGGGTTGAATTATTCCTTCAGCAGGGAACACCATGTATATCATCACAGAAACAAGGCTCATGCACGCATCAAGTATGATAAAAGAGGTACTTCGTAACGCAATTGGTATTATTGGTGGTTCGGTGGCAAGGAGATGGTGTCAAAGAGGGCGTGAAGGGAGGGCGTGAAGGGAGGGGGTAGCAGTAGAGTGATGACCGAGAGAGAGTGATTAGGAAAGATATAGGGGGGGGGGGGAGGGGGGGAGGGGGGGGGGGGGGGGGGGGGGGGAGGGGGGGGGGGGGGGGGGGAGGGGGGGAGGGGGGGGGGTGGGTGGGGGGGTGGGGGGGGGGGGGGGGGAGAGTGAGGGTTTTTATGAGAGGATGAGAATGATCTCGTTCTTTCTTCCAGTTCTTCCTTCGCCAAAACCCCAAAGAAGATGGACGCCAGATCTGCTCCGACACAAAACGTCGCAAGCAAATATGCTATCCGGATATCAAAAAGCCATTAGTCATGACGCTCGTGATACGCTCAGTCTGCAATCAGGTCTCTCGACGAGTCCCAGAAGAAAAAAAAAAGAAATAATGCCTCGAACAATCCGTGGTATCCATTTGATAACAGAAAGGAAATCAAGCAATTCCATGTTTTCAATGTTCATGTCGTTTTTCAGGAGGGTCCGTCCAGGCCCGAGGGAACCAGCGGCGAGCATTGCATTGTGAGCCAGGCCATCAAACAGCCTGTCGTGTTCAAACGAGAAAACAACTCCAGACCGTGGGTTGCAAAGCATCAGAGATCCTCCCGCTACAACGTGTGCTAGCCTTACCCAATAAACTGATCGTACATGAAAACGTCAAGCAATCTGTAAAACATAGCCGATTACTCCTGAGCCTGGCTGCGTCGCATTTTTTCAGCCTCGAGGTTCTCATACAAGAGATACAAGGCCTTCTCATTGGCGCCAGCGCTTCCCGTGATGGTAAACATGCGCTCCCCAGTATCATCGTGGGGGGCCTTGGCGATGGAGATGCGAGCGCCAGAAGTTTTGCGGATCTCACTAATCTTGCTGCCGCCGCGGCCAATGATACATCCAACCATATCGGAGGGGATGCTGATATTCTGCGTCTGCAGCTCTGCGCCATCTTCGTCGTGGGTAGGAGGTGGGGGACGGCTCGCAGCATCAGAGCCCGATCGGCGGGAAAATGCGGCTGGTGGTGAATCGCTAAAGTCTGCACCGTGACCAGTGCGGTTGTACGAACGACCGCCACCTAGACCACCAGTGGAACCACCGTTCGATAGAGGGCCGGGACCGACGCCAGGTTGGACTCTGACGGCAGGGTTGTAAAGTACAGTGCCATAGCCGCGCTCGTGATCGTCAATCAAGCACTTGCCAATCTCCCAGATAGCCTTCTCGATGCCGGTTGGAGAGCCTTGAACCTCAACGATGCGCTCAGTCGACTGGGGTAGCATTTCTTTCTGCGCAACCATGCGAACTCCAGACGCATCTTGAATCTGCTTGATCTTCAAACCCTGACGTCCGATGATGGTGCCCATCTGGTTGTGCGAGATGAGGAGGCGAATGGCTAGATCCGTTAGCTTTGCGCTTTGCAAACTGTAACACACCGTGTGGCATGTAGAGACCCAGTGAGACACGAGCAATGTATACGTACGGTGAGTGCCGTCACTGCGAATCAAGCCACCCATGCCCATTGCGGGGGCACCTTCGAGCAGTCCTTTGGCGACCAAACCGTATGCCTTGGATATGCCAGAGAGGCTGCCAGTCACAGACAGCACGCGATCGTGGACACCCTGGACGACCTTGCTGACACCAGCACGCACGCCAGTCTCGTCGCGCAGGTCAGCAACGTTCTTACCAGCCTTGCCAATGATGACACCGGCTTCCTTGGAGGACACGATGGCTCGTAGAGTGAGCTGCGCCTCGGCGTACTCTTGCTCAGTGCGCGGGGTCACGTCAGCCTCGCCGTCCATGTTGAGGCGGTCGAGCTGGTCGGCGACGCGATTGACATCCTGGCCGGCACCAGAGTGGGACTCTTCTGTGGACATGATGGTAAGAGGAATGGCCGATGAGGGCGCTGGCACGATGTGTTAGTGACGTAGTTTTGCGACGCGCGGAATCATGCCACGCACGCACACATGCACCTACAAGGGAAACGCGGGGAGGGAGGAGAGAAACGTTTACAGAGAAACGTGTTGGATTTGGGAGAGGGTAGAGAGAGAGAGGTGAGAGGGTGAGTGAGGGGCGCGAGGGGCAGGTATTGAGGAGTCTCGTTCAAGAATGGGTGATTTGTTGACGTGGAGTAGAAAAGATTGCTGGGTGGGAACAGCGGCGACTCACAAAGGTGGAAGCGGAAGTGGCGGGGGGGGGGAAAGGTGGTCGGTGCGGATCGACCAAGAGGTGAGAGAGAAAAGATCAGAGGATGGCCAGGGTGCGGAGGGGTAGAAGAGGGAGAAGGGAGGTATTTCGGCAGTTGGGAGGAGGAGAAGAAGGAGGAGGAGGAGGAGAAGGAGGAGGAGGAGGAGGAGAAGGACAAGAGAAGGAGAAGGAGAAGGAAGAGGAGGAGGAAGAGGAGGAGGAGGAGGAGGAGGAGGACAGGCAAATTGGTAGTTGAGCAAGCAAGGCAATGTTGATAGTTAATTAAGTGACGAAAGAAAGGACGAGCAAGGTGGGCGTTAGGCGAGAGTTGAACACGAAGCAACGAGGTGCAGCAGCAGGCAGGGGCAGTCACGGCTCCCACTGCATCGCTCTTACTATGTAATACCACCTTACCACTCTTACCACTGACAAGCGACAAGCTGCTCCTTCTTGCGCCCCATCCGCTGCGAGGCAAGGGCCCCGCATCACGCACGGACCCTGCAAACAATTCACTGCCACTGCCACTGCCACTGCCACGGCCACGGCCACGGCCACTGCCAACACAAACACAAACACCAGCTTCAACGCTCAACAGCACCAACATTTCTTCTTTTTCCTCTTCTTCTTCTTCCTCTTCTTCTTCCTCTTCCTCTCTCTTCGCCAGACACCGCCCAATGCACCCCCCTTCCCAAACGCCACACAACAAACTGCACAGCCACACCTACTTTTGAGCCTCAAACACCACCTTTTGCACCTTCATCTTGTCAAACAAATCATAGCCCTCGACTGCATCACTCAGGGGCATAATCTTGTCTGCCATGAACCTGCAAATGTCAGTAGTTAATCCTGCATTGAATTGAACCTGCTTCCCACAGCCCCAGATTAAAAA
>SSBG01000029.1:77779-98231 GCA_028220655.1 Shiraia bambusicola | reverse complement strand
AAAAAAAAAAAAAAAAAAAAAAAAAAAACTCCCCCCCGCATACTCACCCAAGCTTGTGCTGATGTCGCTGCAAACTCTCCAATGCCTCCTGGAACACACTCCTGACGGGGCATCGGCCCATCTGCACCCTGACGTTCTTGTTGTATGCCTCGTTGCCTGTCCAGGGTATCTCGCCATTGTGAACACCCACGCTTGAAATGATGCCCCACGGCCTCACCAGCTCATAACCCATCCTCAATGCTGGAGACAGACCAACTACCTCGATGATAATGTCTGCACCACGGCCTTCGGTGAGCTCTTTGACACGCTTCTCCAGACCTTCACGATCAGTTTGGAAGTTCCATGGCTCCGCACCAAGTGACTTGGCCAGTTCGAGTCGCGAGGGCACAGAGTCGACGGCCAAAATATGCTTTGGGTGGTAGTCCGTAATATTGCAAAGTGCGCAAAGAGCGACTGGACCGCAGCCAATGAGCACCACGACGCTGTCCTTGATTTCCTCGGGAGTCGAGTGCTTGAAACCATTCTTGGCTGCAAACATGCCCGTGGGGAAGATGTCTGCCATAAGAACCAGAGCTTCGTCCCTGATGCCTGGAGGAGCCTTCACCACGGTTGACTCAGCAGTTGGGACGCGGACATACTGGGCCTGTGCACCATCGAGCAGAGGGCACCCAAGCAGGAGGCATTTGGTGCATCGCGAAGAGAAGCCGCGCTTGCAGTAGAAGCACTCGCCGCAAGACGTTGTAAACGGAGATACGACTTGGTCGCCTGCTTTGAGGGTTTTGACCGCAGAGCCCACCTCGTGAACAGTTCCAGTAAATTCGTGGCCCATGACAAAATCAGTGGCAGAGGGCTGATGGCCACGGAAGACATGGAGTTCACTGGAAATCGCTAAGGCACAAATTTGAGAAGATTAGAAGATGTAGTTAGGAACATACCTCCCACACAGTGCAGTCTACGAGAATTAGCTTCAGTTGTGCACCATGCGGGAAGTTTTGAGTCATACCTTGTCGACTTTGACAATGATGTCGGTGTCATCTTTGATCTGGGGCACTGGTCTCTCTTCAATCACCACTTTGCCAGGACCCTTGAAAACAACTGCCTTCATAGTGCTTTGCGCCATAACTAATGTATGCAGAAAACGAGGCTTGACAGACGGGGATGCAAAGTTGGAAAGGGAGGAGCAGTGAAGCGTAGCATTGACCAGGTACGATGACTACCTACCTAGTTAAATATTGTAATATAACTAACTAATACTAGCTCTCAAAAATTTCTGGCGAGAATGCGCCCGTTAAAACGGAGTCGTTTAATAAGACGACCTATGTAACTAACAAGCTTAACTACCCCGCTGAGGCAAGAGCTGGCGGGGTCGTCGGATGGACCACCAATAACCACAAATAGGCTACATGCTTACCTTACTGCGTTGCGTGCAGCATGCCGACTAGGAATATCATTCAAGCAAAGAAGCCGCAGGTCATGTCTCTTTGGGTAGCTGCTGGTTTCCAAGTTCATGTGATGATGCAGGCTTGATGTGCAAATTGAAAGGCGCAGCACAGAAGATGGTGTCTCGCCAGAACATGGCGATGTGAAGAATACCTAGTCTTGAATTGCTTTGTGTGACGCATAGAGCGCAATAAAACAAAAGCTACGTGTCTCTGTGTCGCTAAGAAGAAAGACTGAGTTCACGGACCAGGGGTTTGACAACGAACATACCAGACAAAAGATAGCCAGCCCGACCATGACGCCTTGAAAAACGCAGAGGGGAATTGCCAGGGCCCAACCAAAACCAATGTATCCAAATCCATCCCGACTCCGTCCCCCCCCCCCAAAAAAAAAGCACATCGACTTGTTGGTTTACTGCACGTGCTGGGAGGAGCAACACGTTATCATGTAACGGTGCATAGGAGCTCAGCCTCCAAGATGAATTTGCCCTCTTTGTACTTCTCGCTGGCTTCGTACGCTTTATCGTATTTCCAGCCTACCGTCTCCTTGCACTGGCGGCAGTGTATGTCGCGGACAATGTGGCGTCCAGTCGTCATGTTGCGCTCATTAGGCTCGGATTCAGTTACATTTACAACGCTGTCGAAGAGGTAGGCTTTGCCGTGCTGGCCGCGGAAGTTCTAAGATTGGAAATTAGCATGCCACTCTCTGTTCTGCTGCTGCTGCTGCGGATCTGGGCTTACTTACTCGGCTGAGGATGTCATCATGGTTGGACAAGTGAGTCTTGCAGTTCTTGCAACCGTATATGCGCGAAGAGTTGAGGTAGATGTTGTAGGAGAGCCCCATGCCTGGCTGTAGGTGCGCAGTGTCTGTATGTAGATGGCCTTGTACTGTGGATATGCGAGTGATGTTAGTGTGTGCTGCAGGTCTTGATGGAAACGAGCCGTTGCTGCGATGTCGTCTACGCGCTACTTAGCCCGGTGACTAGGTAGTTAGGGTTTTGCAGTGGAACAACTCAAAGGAAAGCAATGAGTGCTGGCTACGGTACAGCAGGAGCTGCAATAACCTGGGGTTCAGCTTGATTGACGTGTGCGTGGTAAGAATCGAAGCTGGACATATGCGGAGGTTACACGACGGGGCACGAGCCACCCGCGGACTGGCGATGACGATGTTGACGTGGGGGTGTCGGGTGAGAGAGGAGGAGGGTCTTGTTCTCTGTCACTTTTGACTCGAATCATCACCAAGTGTAGCATGTGTAAAAGGATAGAAGTAGCTACGTTCAAGAGTCAAGGTTTTGCAGAAGGTCTGTTCAGCTTTGTTGCATGTTTTGTAGGGTCGTACCAGCTTTGGCTTTGTCTGCTGTGGCCTGTGATTGGCTGTGGCCGCCATTATGGATTGCCTCTTTAGGAAATATGCCTATAATTCCACCAGTGCAGCAATCTGTTGGCCATGGGTATTTTGACACCAATAAAACCAAGAGCATGTTGATTTATAATTAATAGTGATTACCCTGCCTTTATCAGGCCAGCTCACAAGTCAGGTGAGATGAGGAGAGCGTGAAAGCTGGACGGGCAAACAAAGACGGGTTTACGGACTTCATTGGCACACACAGGGGCAGGCTGGTTGCTAAGAGGACAAGTCATTGCTGTAGGAGAGGGAAAGTGACGTAAATTCTCAGTATGTACTGGATGCGTTGAGTTGTTGACGAGTGCGCATCCCAACCTCCCGATATGGCCACGGCTTCCACCAAAAATCGTCCAAAATCACCGTAGACGTGCACCATCACCACCTCTTAATAGAAATACTTACTTTTTTTAAAAATTTAGATAGAGGGTACTTGGAAGAGGAAGAAGTTTTCAAAAGTTTTTTTTTATCAAAACTTAAAAGATAAGTGTTGCAGTTGTGCATGTGTAGCATTCCCCCTGCAGCTTCAATCAGCCAGCGAACTTTTGTATGCAAAGGGCTCTGGTTCGCTCCGCTTCCACGAATGACTGCCCGAACGGGAGTGCCACGTTTTAAGAATGAGGCCGTTATGGGCTACACCTAAATATGTTACAATGTTCTTATGTAGTCCTAGGCGTTCCAAGCCATGACTTTACGTGTGGGGCGCAGTGAGCAAGGCGTGGACGGCAGGATGCAGGCAAGACGAATAGAGCTTGTACGTCAAGCAACGGGAGAGCGGCTTGGCTTTTGTTTTGAGGAGAAAGTGATTGTCTTGCTGTATGGATTGTGATGGTTGTTGGTCGGTTAGGGATAGTTACCTACCTAGGTAGTGCGAAAACTTGCCACGGTCCCGATGCTATGAAATCCATTTTGATTACAGAGTATTTGTACTTGCTTTGGAGGCCTTTGCCTTGTAGCTTTAGATGGTAATAAGTGGCGTAGTGAGTGTGAATGTTCGATTTTAGCACTACCTATACAAAGCATATTTTGGCTCGCCAACATTGTCACTTGAGTACTCTTGGGCAAAGTTCTGGACGATATAAAAACAAGGCTATGATTATTGGGCAAGATTGTATTTTGGCAATGAAGAAAGGGTGAAGGCTTGATAGATATAACTTACTTAACCAAGTGATTGGCTCTCGTAACACTATTAGCGGGACGGCCCATGGAAGCTTCTAGCAGGCCCAAGACACGGCAAACTAATTTTCTGACCGGCCGGGAAGCTCAGCAAAAGAAGTTGTGGGCAACAAGCTAAATTTCCCAGTAACACACGACCAGGCCGCCAAAACCCCGTCTGATTTCGCCTCCCATGGTTCTTCCCTCCCTCTTCACCAAATCCTCCAAGAAGTCAAAGACGCCAGACACGCCGCCGCCGCCTTCGTCTCCAGACAAGACGTCGCACTCCCGCCTGAGGGATCGGGAGCGCACTAGCCACGGTAGCAGCAGCAATAGTAGCCGCCGCTCCAAGGACATTTCGTCCCGCCGCTCGTCCAAGTACGACGAAAACGACCACCCGCTGAATCTCCCGCCCGAGCAGCGCCAGCGTTTCTCCTACTCGAGCATGTCCGCCGCCATGGCCGACCAGCCCACCCCCCAGCCCATGGACATTGACCGCGACTTCTCGTCGTCTCCTGCGCCCTCCAGCCCGGCTGCAGCTGCCTCCACGCCGGCCCCCAAGCCCAACGGCCTGAATAATGGCAACACCAACGGCCCTGCTCCTCCCCCCCATCGATACACAAAGAGCCCCCCGCCTCAGTCAGCAAACTATGCGGCGACCCCAGAGGCGGCAACCCCGCCCGCTGAAGCCCCCACGTTTGACGCAGAGGAGTACAAGGCTGCAGGCAACAAGTTTTTCAAGATCAAAGACTACCCAGCTGCCATTAGGGAATACTCAAAAGGTTAGCCGTGGCTCGAATGCAGCAGTCCCTGTGCACACAGCCTGACTCTGAGATTATTTGCCTGGCGCTAATCACTCACAGCTATCGAGGCCGACCCCAAGAATGCCACGTATTATTCGAACCGTGCGGCTGCTTACATGTCTGCAAACCGCTTCTATGAGGCTCTCGAAGACTGCAAAATGGCTGACGAGCTCGATCCGAACAACATGAAGATTCTGCTGCGTCTGGGCAGAGTATACACGAGCCTGGGACGACCCGACGAGGCGGTGCAGGTTTTCAACCAGATTGGTGCCACAGCCAAGGACAAGCAGCCTGCACTCAACATGCAGAAGCACGTGCGTATGGCCGAGGGGACGTCACAGAACGATGGCTCTAGTTCAATGGTCATATACGCCCTCAACGAGGCTGAAAAGGGCCTTGGTATTGGGGTAGACAAGCCACGAAAATGGCAACTCATGCGAGGAGAAGCACACCTCCGTATGGGCCATCCCAATTCACTGGGTGAGGCTCAGAATGTGGTCATGTCTTTGTTACGCAACAACAACCAGGATCCAGATGCGCTTGTCTTGCGTGGTCGTATTCTGTATGCCCAGGGCGAAAATGAAAAGGCATTGCAGCACTTTAGACAAGCGCTGAGCTGTGACCCCGACTTCAAGGCCGCTGTCAAATTCCTGCGAATGGTGCAGAAGCTGGAGAGAATGAAGCAGGAGGGAAACGCCTCCTTCAAAGCAGGCAAATACCAGGATGCAGTCGACACATATACACAGGCACTTCTCGTGGACCCCGCAAACAAGAACACAAACTCAAAGATCTTGCAGAACCGAGCGCTTTGCAATTCACGACTCAAGAAGTGGAAAGCCGCTGTCGCGGACTGCGACAAGGCGCTCGAGCTGGATCCAAGCTACACAAAAGCACGTAAAACACGGGCAAAGGCGCTGGGAGAGTCAGGAAACTGGGAAGAGGCAGTGCGTGAGCTCAAGGCAATGTATGAAGCCAACCCAGGCGAGCCTGGAATCACAAAGGAGATTCGTGATGCTGAGCTTGAGCTCAAGAAAAGCAAGAGGAAAGACTACTACAAGATTCTCGGGCTGGAAAAGGATTGTACAGAGCAAGAGATTAAAAAGGCGTACCGCAAGCTCGCCATCATACATCATCCCGATAAGAATCCTGGAGACGAGGAAGCGGCAGAGAGATTCAAGGAGATTCAAGAGGCTCACGAAACATTGAGTGACGCGCAGAAACGCGAACGTTATGATTCAGGCGCAGATCTCGTTGACCCCTCGGATATGTTTGGAGGAGGAGGAGGAGGAGGATCAGGCTTTGGTATGGGAGGTGGCATTGACCCTGAGATTCGTAAGTGCCCTACATTCCAGCATGTTATCCCAGGATCTAACATTAAGAACAGTAATGCAAATGTTTGGTGGAGGTATGGGCGGAGGTCGCCCTGGCGGTGGAGGATTCCATTTCAGCACCGGCGGCGCCCCCGGCGGCAATCCATTCGGCGGCATGGGTGGCATGGGTGGCATGCCTAGCGGTGGCCGAAGAGGACAGGGCCCACCAGGTGGATTTCCGTTCTAAGAGCACTGGGCCACATCTTGATATGAAAACCTCATATTCCCTCGAAACAACTACATAATACTCCTAGAAGCACCCAGCCCTTCGCCCTTCGCAGATATCCGGATTTTACAACGTGTCTATATCTTAGCGCGATGTCTCTTGGGTTTTCATCTACGGCGTTAATTATATGGGGCAGTAGCGCGAGCAATGAAGGATTCGCTTAACCACATAGACTGAGCATCAAGAGTTGGATCGAGCAGCATTGAACTTTGCGTTGCAATCAGCATTGCCTGGCGTCTCTCTCTCTCCATCATCCATTGTCCTATCGAGACTGAATCGAATCGCTCCACCCCATTTTTGGGTGAAAAGCATGTAGTATATTCTCTTGAACACAAGGTCAGAATCCATTCAAAATATATGTACCCTGATGCTCGTGATGAGATTGCTTGCTCAATGTGAAAATGATGGATAATGTGCAGATCTTGCTTGTTGAGTTTTGAGATGGCGTGGTTTTAGAGGTTCTGGTTTTCCTTGCTATGGCTCAGACCAAATTCAATCACTTCGTATAGATACATGATTACGTATCTCACCCCAACTCGAAGGGATCTATCTACCTACCCTTTCTCTACCCTTCCTTCTCTAGCGTCTTTTCCCATGATATCCCCTTCTAATCTATCATATCCCCACCCCTCCATCGTCCAAGAAAGGATACCTAGCTTTAATCTCTTGGTTGGGGTATCCTTCGTTGTCTGCGCGCCTCCTAGTTAGACATAGATTGAGGTAGAACGGAGAAGTTCAGAGAGTGCCTAGGTATAAAGAAACGAGGTATACTTGAAAAAAAAAAAGATTTCTCTTTTTTCTTTTGTGTGCATACCAAAATCACTTGTTTTGCGCTTCTTACTAAGATTATATTCCAACAATACCATCCAGACACTGTTCTCACATATCTTTTCAACGCAACATATACCCCTAAGCCCTTTCATCAAGAACGAGCCAGGCAAGTACTCACTCCCCACGGATCTTGTATCTACTAGAAACCAGACACTAGGTACATCCTCTTGAAAAAACGTCTTCCACGGCATATACAAGTCCATAACTTGACAAGCCCACCCACCCCAAAGTAAATCTCCCTCTCCACAAGACAAAAACCAAAACTACCACTCCCCACCCTACACACTATCCTTAATCTCCCTGAAATACCCCCTAGCCTCCTGCCGCCGCTCACTCCACACTTTCTCCAGCGACTCGGCAGTATGCCCAGGAAAATGCCCAGCCTTGACAATGTAATTTACACCCTGTTTCCTATGCTCTTTCCACATGCAAAGGTACGCAAGCGATAAACGATCCCACTGGAAGCCAACTGCAAGGTTCAAGGGATTCGGTTTGACGGCGCCAAAGACCGAACTTAGCGTCTTGTGTCCGCTTGGCGAGGGGGTTCTTGAGCCGGGTGGGTGGCTGTGGGATTCGGTGTCAGAGGCGGCTGTGAGGGCTTGATATGTGAGTAGGTACATGGTAGGTGGAGGATACCTAGGGGTAGGTATGCCAGTGCTTGTGGAGCGGCTTACGTTTGGGTGCTTTTGCGCCTTCTTCGGGCGGGGGATCGGTGTTGTTGATGGTGGCTTGGGGATATGTTAGTTTTTTTGTTTTTGTTTTTGTAAAAGGAGCTTGGGGTTGCGGACGGATGTGTTGGGGGTCGCAGGCTTGGATGTGGTCAGGGGCGTTTTGCATAAAAGCGTGCTCGTAGGCTGCGTTGCGGCCAAAGGGGAGGATGTTTGGCATTTCATGGAAACGCAGGTAGGAGTGGCTGTTTTGTTGGGGGGATTTGTCGCTAGGGTGGGAGCCGTAGCCTGTAGGGCTGTAGGGTGTGTAGGGCATGATGGTTGGGGTATAGAGAGGTAAATGGAGATCTGCTGGGGTCGGAGGAGGAGTAGACATAAATATTGAGAGCGCGAGAAGGATATATGAATAGGCGGAAAGGGTGGGCGGCCATTTTGAAAGTCTGTAGTGAAAACAGAGTGAATCTGGGATTTGGCCCAGAATAGGAAATATGAACAAACGATTTGCTACCTAATTGGGTGGTGAAGTGAGCACGAGTGAACAAGAGGTAAAGATGTTCTCTCTGTTTTTCGCTGATCAGATGGATACCGGAGAGATGTTTTCTTGTGACATGTGGTGGCAAACCCAAATTAACCACATCCATTTTGCACAAGTCCAACTTACAGAATAAGAGAGCATCTGACCCAGAAATGAAAGCTCGGTACAAGCATAGAATATGTGATTCTATCACGTGAACAGGACGACAGCTTTGACCCAGCTTGCGCTGCATTTGCCACTCCAAAGCGCCCATGAGTGAGAAGGCTATAACTATATCCAACTGCTGATTTGAACATCAAACGCTCACTCCAATGAGATTAGTGACCATTGGATGCTAGCGCCATATTATAGCCACAGGCGTATACATTACGGCCTAGAACACATGCCCTACTGTCGATATACCAAAGTGCCTGAGAGCTATTTCCAAACTTCTCAAGGATGTCTTAGTAAGTTCTGTTTATTGAAGATGTAGTTCTCCTTAGCCAGAGCGCGATACAACAAATGGTCATAGCTGATGGTTTGGTGCGTCAAACAAAACACTTCTTTCAGGGCCATCTTGAGGGCCTCGAATTAATGTTGAGTTTCCTCGAGAGAATGCGAATGCAGAGATGAAAGGAGAACTACCTCTGTTGCTGCCGCTCATGTCGTACATGTCTGACCTGTAATTATGCTTGATGTGGTATTGTGGACGTGCCGAATAAGAAACAGTGGGGTTGAGGTTCAACTTGGCTTCATTGGCTGATTACGTTATACTTGGAATTTTGATGCAGGGAAAAAGCATGCTGTGGCTGGTTTATGGTACTATGAAAGCGAGGCTGCGAGGTTACTACTTGTTCGCAATAACCAGATGATTCCTGCCTCTACTTGCTTATTTACACCGTACGTCAGACAAATTTAGTTTAAATCAAACTCGTCTACATCGTTTCTGGCGATCGGAATTCGCTCCTTTTGAGAGGTATATGTGCCAGTAAGGGCATGTAGTGGCTTTGGAAGCGTCAATTGAAACACTGTAAAAAACACATTCTCAAAAAATTATTCAACATGCCTACCTGCATTGATTTACTACTTTTGTTGAATAACCCAAGAACATGGCCAAAAGCGAACTTGGAAACACTCCAGACACTTGCGATACAGATCTGTGACATTCCGGAGATTATTTCATTATGCCCCGTGGTCAAGGCTCTCAGAACCGATTTAATTTTTTAAAATTACAGTGTTCTGTAGCTCTCCAGTCGACCAATATGAATTGGCCCATGAAAGGTACATGATCAATGACTAAGATGTACAAATTGTAAATATATGCAAGAATGTAAGTAGGGACCCCTGTAATCAATTCCGCCAAGAATAGAACGGAAGCCTAGCAAGAGGCACCAGCCGGGACGTTCTCGCACTTGTTGCTCTTCTGTCCACCATTGATGCTGTTTCCAGTCCAAGTCCAGTTGGAGCAGCTACCCTTTCCGCAAAGAATAAAGACCTCAGTAGCCTTGGATGTAACACTACCCCGGACATTTTCCATATCCAGTTGAGTGATCGGGACACCAGTGGTGGGAATACCAGTGGGATAGCCGTTCTGGTAGTCCTGTTCGATGATAATGCCGTACTTGCCAATGTTCTGGAGAGTGATGTCTTTGAAAGTGACGCCGCTTACAGATCCAGTTGCACCAGAGATAGTCTTAATTCTAACACCGTTGTCAGAGTTAATGACGGTGGAGGAAAGGATCTTGACATTTGATACGGCGTTGTTCGAGCGGCCGCCTACGGAGCCAATGCTGAGACCATGGCCACCTGAGCAGGTTCCGCCAGTGAAGGTGATGTCGATGCCAGAGTTGACAGCAAGGCAGTCGTCTTGATTCTTGACATTGGCATTGGAGATGGTGACGCCAGTGGAGCTACCAACGTCAAACGCATCGGTGTTGTGACCACCGTTCGGCCCATCGCCAGCAGAGTTGTCAATGGTAATCTTGTCCATGGTGAGCCCTTTTACGCCGGAGATGCTGAAAGCCTGGACTGGAGTGTTTTTAACATTCAGTCCATTGATAGAGGATTGCTTAAGTGAATGAGCAGCGAAGAACTGAAGATGTTAGAGGTCAAAACGTCAGTGATCAGCGTAGGCATACCTTGGGCTTTTTCTTGCCTCCGTTAGAGCCTTTTCCATCCCACCATTTGGCGCCATTTCCATCGATAAGGTGACCAGCAGCACCACTGACAGCAATCTTATTACCGGATACCGAAATCAGAGGTCCCGCCCACTCCTGGTAACCGAAGGAAGTAGTTCCCTGGAAAGTGACCTATACTGTATCAGACTAGCCGAGGTAAGAGATGGATGAGGATTACAGTGGTTCCATCCTGGAGATTGGTCAGGTCAAGAGTCGTGCCTGCCGGGACTACCATATTCTTGATGATAATGGCACTGCAAGAGCCTTTGTTCTTGATGGCTGTAGCAGCATCAGTGAAGGTGCAGCTTGCACGCGTTCCTAGGCTCGCAGGGGCAGCAGATACAAGTGCTCCAGCAGCGACGAGAACAGAAGCAATCTGTATGGCAACCATGATATTAATTTTATGAGATATTGATATCTGCTGGGGAGGTAAAAGAAAGCTGGACGAAAGAAATGGATGAAGAAGGATGAAAAAGTGTATCTCCCCGACGCACTTATAAAACAAATGTCAAACGTCACGACTACACCCGATCGTGTGGAGAGCCATGTTCACGGATTATTCTTGGCCGAAGCTTAACTATCCTTCTCGGCAAGGCTTGTGTAGCTAGATTAAAGGCGAGGTGGCAAGACCCTTGTACGAAGTACGCTGCGCTGCGTAGGTATGCAGGCAGCACTGATAGAACAGATAGGCTCTCTACTATGCTAACAGACTTTACGGAAGAATTGAGACTAACAAAAATTAATCCGGCATATAATTTGTCCGTAGTGCTAAATCAAGCAAGGTTCTTGACGATACTGGGCAAACGTTCCGCTCGGAAAATCTTGTACCGCTCGATATCGGGAGTATGTAGATCCCAATCATAACTACCAGATTGCTGACCTTTGATGGTGAAACATGGCTTTCCCGGCGCCACGAGTTAACAGTTCAAACAAACCATTGCTATCCGCCAATCGTAGACGAGGCTCTGGCCACGAAGTATAGAGCGACACTGGCAATTTTGACGCATAAGGAAGGATTAGCGGTTACTGTAACCCATATAACTTTCGTAACTGTTACATACAAGGTTATAGTAACTTTGGTGACTGAGTGCCTAACCCTACGCATAAGTAGAACAACAGACGGACCGGGGGTTTTAATTAGTAGATTACGATGAGATTTGCATGCCATGCATGGAGTTCGAGAAGTCTTCTAGGAGAGCTACGTATTTTTCTGTCTAGCTAAGTACAGTTTTTGACTAGCCGTTTTGGAGTTGAGACGTTTCCACAAATGTTCCTTCCTTAAGCTATTCTTAAATAAGATTAATGTTGTTGTTTGTATTTTGTTAAGAACTCAAACCTTCTCCATATAGGTAACTATGTTCTTTCTATCCAATGTCATTTTCACAGAAAGATTTATATATACGTTTGCACCAGACGGCGCTGGATACTCATCTCCTAGAACAAATCAGCATTGACAACTCATCAGATTACACTTCTAGTTTTTAAAGTTTATGACAATAAGACACGCTACGCAAGTCCTTTAAATACATTCTCGTTCTTTCCAGAAAAATACAGGAATATAATAGAAGAAACATAAAGAATCATATTGCTTGTAGAAAAGTCTTGGATTAATAATCGGCATTCTTGCATCAAACTATTGGTAAAGTACATAGACACAACATCGCATCCAACATAATGTAACTTCCAACAAGAATCGATCGTAGGTAAGCTGCTTTCGGAAGAAATACCGATAAACGCATTCTACACTGCATGCGGAACAGGAAGCCTTACCCAAAATCCATCAGTCGGCAAGCTTTCCATGAAAACCCCCCAAGCAACCCAGTTCCTGAACAGCGACTTCGCTAAGTGCGCGCTCAATCTCTTCAGATCGGAAAGCTCTGACTCCTTCGGCTTCATGACCATGAATTGGCCTTCAATTGGCTTTCCAAGGTAGTCAACCAACCAATCGATGCAAAGAAGGAGGTGAAGGCACCTCGTGCGGAAGATCTGCAAGTCGATCCCGTCCACCCATGGTTCCACCAACCTGTCCGACTCTTTGGAGCCTCCGATAGCTCGACCAAGTGCAGCAACGAAGAATGACATGGCTGGTAGGATCGAGTTTGCATCGATATACCCGGCACTGACGAGCTTGAGGCAATGAATTTCGATGAATCTAGCAAGACCTGCTAGGTGCGTCGTCGTGGGCAAATCACCCGAGGTAAACGGCGTGTCCAAAAGACCCTCGGCGTATACTGCGAGCCGCTTCTCTATTGTCTTGCGAGGCTGACTGCAGAAGAATCTGCGTACCAATTCGCGACTGGAGTCGATTTGGTTGTATGGGAAGAGGTCTGCGCCAAGAGGAAGATAGATATCGCGTCGGGCTTTCAAGATGATATCCGCAAAGAAGTCGGACGTCTTTTTGTGAATTCCTGAAATTCGGATGTCTTGTTCATACGCGAGAATTGACCGCGGCACGACGTGCATGATATGCTCGATTCCGTATTCTCTGGCACGTTGATTGAGCTTTGTTTCGGGGTTGATCGGCGATTTTGGTGGTAGAGGTACGTCTAGAGTAGAAAGCCTCTTCAGGATAGCTTGGACAGACTCTGGGCTGAAGAGTAGTCGGTGAAAATAACTGGTGTAATCGTTTATTGGACTGCTCGTTATGAGTTTTGCAAGGCTGACTTGTTCGATTTCTTGGACATGTTCGGAAGGGTAGAGCATATTAATGACATCGTTATCCATGGTGTGTAGATGGAAGCTCAGTGTAATACTGTTCCTCACGGCTTGCGAAGATTGACAGTCATAGACCAGGGATGCATTCTTCGCGTCGAAAACTATTATCATAGGCAATTGAGAGCTTTTGTCTGGGTTTGCATTACCGCAAACAAGTTGTCGCGGTTCAGCGTCGTCCGAGAAGAAGACATGATGATCACCCGATGGCCCCGAGGGTTTTCCTTGACATGTTTCCCATACCAGCGTGACACAGTGAGTATTGAAGATGTCCCCATCGTCGCCTTCAGTGTGGAAGTTGCGCACCTCAGTCTCTGACACTATTTGTGGTGGTCGCCTCCACCGATGTGCAAATGCGGTATTTGCTGCATTGATGGGACCGCCGAGACAAAAGGCAAGACTAGCTATGATGAGAGGGTGAAATATGGTGTCCAGAACAAGGCCACTGTTTATCAACTCAGAGTGTTGCGCAAGCGATCGATACCCCTCAAAGAGTTCTCCATCTACGGCTTTTAACGAAGGCACACCGTGTTCTTTGTATGAATCGTCTTCGACACGGAATGATATAGCTTTGTTCTGGGACATTGTCTCGGCGACCTTGATGATCCTGTTTTGAAGTACTGCGGCGGTGTGTTCATCTTCGCAAGCCTTGGTGTCCTGGTCAATACTATATCGCCTGTGTATTGCGATGCCTGTTACTTACGTTTTTCAAGATCTGGATCATGTTCCTTCTGAAGGCCCCCTTCTTTTTCGCACCTGATATGTCTGGCCTCTCTTGGACATATCTCGTAAGATCACGAGATGCAATACGATCTGTGACGATCTTGCCACGATCACTCATACTCACCTCGATACCTACAGAGAAGGGTTCTGCTGTACCCTCGGCCATGTTGCAGATTATCGAGAGGGCGATTGAGAAAGATAGCTATGAGATCAGACAATGGAGTGAGAATAAGTGGACGTCAAATGCGAAAGCGGGCATCCTCATCACTTACTCAAGGTAATATAGACGCTGGCGAAGTATGTAGAGCCTACAATTTAGTCGTTCTGCTTGACTTCTCAAGCTGCTTGCCAAACCTCATGAGGTGCGAGCTTGTGTTGAATTGGCAAGCAATTATACCACTCGCGCAACAAAATTAATTACCAATTTTGCCGGTTTCCATTAGTCGCGTACCATATGTCTTCTGAGACAAAATAGTTGCGCATGAATAGATCAGGTTTTGCAGCAATATAAAAATGCCAGATCTATAGCAATACTCACATCAGACTGCAGAATAGGTCCTTTGTGTCGCATTATGGGTTCGATTTCACGAATACGATGTACAAGAATGAGGTTAACATATTCATCTCTGTTAGGTAACTACATTGAAACAATTCTCATCACACTTTATCAACATTTAGAGACGAAAATATCATCCATGTTGGTGGAAGTACGAATTAATTATTAACTAACTATACGAGAGAAGTCAAACTACATAGTACGGACAATCAAACCATTAAATCCCCACAAACAATCCCTCTTCCACCACACCTCTATCAACCCCACCTCATGTACCTTAATTACCCCTAGTCGAGACCTTACTCCCTCCCGCCGTGCTAAATGGCACACGACTGGTCAAGCTATCGATCCTGCCCAACAAAAACTCCAACTGCCTATACGCACTACTAGGCTGATACTGCGGCACCATATGCCCGCTCAACGCCTGTTGCACCCACGTCAACTTGCGCTCCGTATGCGTAACTCCCATGACACCACTCGCGCTCAAACTCGTCTGGCTGACGTCCGTATGGTACGGCACAAAGAAGTCGTCCTTGGGCGCTTGCTGGAATCCCTGCAGGCCGCCCCAAGTCATATTCTGGATCGTGAGTAAGGTGCCGTTGTAAAGCAGGATGAAATCTAGCACGCCGTGAACGATGACGGTGCGGTCGAGGTTGTCGATGATGCGGGGAATGACATGGAAAGAGGATTGTGGGGAGGTGTCAGTGGTCAGGACGTTAGAGGCACATTCGGCCCAGGGCTGGATCGGGGCGTTGATGGCTTTTTGCACGTCGGAGCGGTTGAAGTAGACTTGTTGACCAGCAGGCAGGTAGTCGAAGGAACCGGGGAAGCCGAGAACGTCCCAGAGCAGAGGGCATGTGGTGGCGACTTGGTAGACGTCGAAGCAAGGGTTGGTTAGGAGGACGGCGTTGAAGATATCTTGCCAGATGGCGCATTCACCTGCGTTGCTGAGTTGGGGGAGCTTGCCGGGAGGTGGGAAAGTGAGGTATTTGTCCATGTATTTGTTGTAGCCGCATTCGTCGGCGCGCCTGTGGATGTCTTTGGTGAAGGAGTCGTTGAGGTTGAAGAGGCCAGACCAGCGGTCGACGAATGGAACTGCAGGGACATCTTCGAGTATGGGGGTTTCGTTAACGCTAGGGTCATATATCATGGCGCCCTTGACGTTGTAGAACTCCGTATTCTTCGTGTCCAGCATGGCATTTGCAATATATGGCACGTAGCGACCGGCATAAGATTCTCCTGTAAGGTATACCTTGTTGTTGTTAAGACCGAAAGTTTTGACGAAGTTCTTGAAGAATCCTAAGAATTGTGCTGCAACCTCTTCCTCGCTGGTAGCGGTTGGCTGTCCCTGAGAGAAGCCAGTGCCAACAGGCTGTTCAATCCAGACCATGTTGGTAAGATTGACCTACATGATTAGTATCTTTCTCACACTGAATTGGAATGCCCACAACTTACCCAGTTCCAAGGGTTATATACTGCAAAAGGCGCAGTGCCATATTGCCACGAAATAGGACCGTTCTCCTGCAAGAAGCCCTCGAGCGACGAGCAACCCGGCCCACCATTCAGCCAAATGGTAATTTCGCCCCTAGCATTGGCATTGTGGCTCGGAAAGAACCAAAAGTACAACTGTGACTTTTCGTTGGCCTTGTCGCTAATCGGAAGCAGACCAGCATACGACTCGCCGATATCGAAATTGACGTTTGGAATTGCGCCAGCGGTGCCGTTCACCCAGAACTCTAGTCGTTGTTAGCACGAATTGGCGAGAAGCAGCGAAAAAAGCACACTCTTTGAGGCCTCTGTTGTAATAATGGGTGGAGCATTGCGCCTCACCAGCTTCGGCTTGACCAATTGCTCCTTCTTGTCGACCTTCACCGATCTTGCATTCGTCGCCTCCACCAGACCGCCAATGGCCAACAGTGTCGTGAGCAGCTGCATATCTTCAATTAGTCAACTTGTAAAGAAGATGCTCAATCTGAATTGAAACAGCCAGAGAGTCTGCGATGTAAGACAAAAGGCATCTATGATCGTGGGACTTGCCAGCAATATATAGTACTTAGGTACATGGTCAATATTCTCGCCCAAAGCGAAGGGCCGACATCATGCCCACCAGGAACGGTATTTCCCTGCATTACAGCAAGGATAGCGAGAACTAGGCTACGAGAGAAAATAGAACAACAGACTTTGCCCCAAATAGGCAGGACATGTTCCTATGCTTTGCACAAAGGCCGCGTTTGCGACGCCTCTGGACGGCCTCGTCCGATCTTTCCAATTCGTCCTTCTACAACTAGTTGATTAGGTATGTACAACAAAGTACACAATACGCCAATCACCAAGGGAACAAGAAGCAAGACGCCCTAACTAGGTACTTACATGACAATGTCAAAGTTGTAAAACAGCAACAACAACAACATCAACCACAAAAAGATGTAAAGTCTCAAATCGCTAAACCACCAAGCTCATCAAGACAGCTTCCAAGCTTTCTGCGTAGACCCACTTCGCGACGACACGACTTGGTGCTGAGGGGCCGAGCCTGTGCCACTTCGTATAACTACGTGTCCGCGTGCGCATACCCCATTTCATTCTCCCATGATGGGTAATAACAATCTATCTTGGCCCAACCATCTCATTCTCCAGACTCTTAGCCCCGCCCCGCCCCGCCCCCCTCTCCACTACCAACTTAAGCCAACTATCACCCCGTTAATCTCTTCCTTTTCAGCTCTTTCACCCTTGGATTTTCCACGCTGCACACTAGGTACATGCAATCATGGGAAGCAGAAAAGCGTTGCTAGCGGCCAAGACGAAGAAGCCAAAGGCGTGATTAAGCTCCGGCTCCAGCTCAGGCTCAGGCTACGCAAATGCTTATTTGCGCGTGGTTCGCCGATAAGCTCGGCGCAAGGAAGAGAGGGGAAAGGGGGTTTTTGCGGTGAAGAATCTAGCCGGAAAAGGAAGCTGAGTTGTTCTTTGTCACTTGTGGCGTTGTGTAGCGGATGGATGGCGCCGCCGTTGGAGTTGAGGATGGAAAAGAGGTAGTTAACTTATTAGTTATTACTCCGTAGTTACTAGTAACTAACTAGGAATTGGTTCTCGGGCCTAATACCTAGTTCCTTTGTAACATTTCTACAAACTTGCCTGTGTGAAGCACAGACTTATTAGCCTTACAATACTACTATTCTAGCAAGATATACATGTATTTTTGTCTTATGAATATTGTACAAGTATTGAGCGCATCTTAAAGGGTATTCCTTGGCAAAGGAGTATCAGGAGAGCCATCACGTCACCGTCACGTAACGAGTAAGCAGGAGAAAAGAAGCGACCCGATCGCAGAATCTCGATTAGGTAATAATACATGCAGAGTACACATACATACACCGAATATACACCGAATAACTCTATAAGAACAAACCAGTCTAAAAGGTCTAATAATTAATCTCTCTGCTTTGGTATACTCGAACCACACGTGCCCAACTTGCCAAGGGATGCAGTAGTTGCTCTACAATACTTGCGCATTTCTATAATACTAGTAATGCGTCGAGAAGCTCAAGATTGACCTTTTGCTTCGCAACAATAGATTATTAGGCTGATTATTATTGTTGAGCCGATAGTTAGGCCCGTGCTATACATAGGTAGGCGATTTTGTAGAAATCCTAGGTAGTAGGTACCAAGTATTAGCTATTAGGCCCGAGTGTGCAGGTAGATACATAGGTAGTCATTGTCTTTATCCCTAGCATCCAAGTCTACACTCAAGCAATCGTGAAATCATCTCGTGATACAGCAGTCATGTCATCATTTCAAGGAAGCATACATGGAGGTATTTATAGCTCCGTTTCGCTTTGCTTTTTCCCAAGTGTCTTCTTTTCCCCCTCTTCATACAGCACTTAAAGCCTGCCCATGCCTCTCCTGCCTCCATATCCTCCACCCTGCGACAGCTTCAACAACTTCTCAAAATCTGGTGTTCCATAGCCTGTCACGGGATCCCACTCCTCTGTTGCATTCCACGAAGCCCCAATCACCCTTGGTGTCCGCAGCCCAGAGTACAGACTCCTGCCTGTGCATCCCGACGATCCGCCATCCACAATATCAGTCAGTCCCTGATATCCCGTCTCGTAAATCCAAGGGTTCAGGAAACCAAGAACAGGCTTACCCGCCGCGACCCGTGCATTGTTCAAGAGGGCGACGATAGATGCAAAGACTGGTACAGAGGCGCTGGTGCCGCCAACATTAATTGTAGAGCCTTTATCGACTACGCGAAAGCTCATCCCTTGAGCTGCGACGTCGGGGAAGCCACGGCCAGAAGGGTTGTACAGGCCCTCCCAAGTGTTTCCAATTTTTTGCAGGTATTCAGACACGGCATCTTCCTGGTAAGACGGGCGATCAAAGAGATCTGAAAAGCCACCAGAGGAGAAGTAGACGGCGCGCTCGGGCTGGACCTTGTGCGTGCCGCCGACAGAGGTCACATAGGGGCATGCCGCAGGGAAAATGGCAGCAAATCGTGTGGTATTCTTGCCGTCGTTGGTCTGGCATGCTGACCCTGGGCCAGTGTCGCCGCTGCTGAAGAGGACGGATACACCACGAGTCCCTAGCTGGCCAATCATGTCGCAGACCTTGCGGGCGTAGGGAGCCTCGACACTTTGTTCGGTTTCACCATAGGAGGTAGTCAGGACTGATGGGAGTTCGTCATCATCAAGTTCGAGGAGGTGCATGAACAACTCCAGGTAAGGTTCGTTTTGGTTGTTGGCTTGGTCAGGCTGGTCGAGATCCGGGACCAAGGTGCCGCGCCCAGCAGTGCTGAAAAAGTTGGTCTTGATACCGGGTGCCACGAGGCCAGCAGTATACTGGATATCGAGATTGGCCTCGACACTATCATTGCTTGAATGTTGGTCGTCGAGACCACCTGCTACGAGACTATAGGTGAAATTGCTTCCCACAGCCTTGGGAGCATAAGCTTTGGCAAACTGCTGAAAGTCGGCATAACGCGCGTACTGCTCAAGAAATCCATTGACGCCAATCGTAACCTTGGCGTTTGGGTCGATCTTGTAGTCTGCAAACTTGTACAGGCTTGCAAGACACTCGGGAGTAACCACGCTGTTGCAAGAGGCATTAGCAGCTGCAGAGGAAACAGCTACTCCCTGGGTGAGGATATGGTTGTGCTCCGGCTGAAGCTCACCGAATCTCGTAATGGGATAAATCATGTCGATGTGGCGGCGGACGTCCTTGGGCACTGAGTAGCCTAAAGAACGAACCTTGTTGACATTTCGCCTGACAGAGCTTTGGTACGTCTTGAAAGTGGTGCTCATCATTTCTTCGGCGCGCTTTATAGGAGCAACAAAGCTGATCCATTCGCCATTGTTGGAAATGTCCCCGGCATCGATACCCGACTCTTGCAACCAGCCGAGTACGGCATCAGCAGACTCTGCGCGGGGCTTCAATAGATCCTTGAGCTCATGGCGTTTTAGGTGCAGACCATAGCGGGGAGAGCTTGGTGATGAAATGTCCATGAGAGTTCGCTCGAGGAGCGTATGGTCAGCCTGCATAGGTAGGTAGGTAGGTTAGCAATCGCTCCACAACCAAGCCCCATTGCTTTGTGGATATGACTCTTTCGCGACTTGGAGAAGAAAAAAAACCCCCCATAAAAGTCAATATTAGAAGGGACGTACCGAGCGAACAGCAACCCGAAAATGCATCTTGTCATGCTGCGAAGGAGCACCAACTTCATTCCATCCTGCAGGCACGCGGCGCAAATGCTCGACTCGCTCGCTGCCATCTTCAGGCATAACAAACGACGTCTTGTGGGCATTGACGCCCGCGACGGCCAACAGGCCTGCGAGCAGCGTATACCTCATCGCGAAGCCAAAGCCGAAGGGAATGCAAAAGGGGGA
>SSBG01000029.1:50676-61155 GCA_028220655.1 Shiraia bambusicola | reverse complement strand
CTCATCTACTACAGCTACCCGCACGGCTACATGCCCAGCGGTCTAAAGTCGTCACAGTACGTCGACTAGCCATGTTGGTTGCGGGTTCGTGGCTAATGTGCACGATAGATATCCAGTGACGCAAAATATTACCCTCGACCAAGACGACATTACCATGCCCACGATAATAAAAGCCCTGTACGGACCCATACTACATCCGGTTGACGCCGCCAACTTCACAGACGAAGACGGAGATGTATACCGCCTGCATGGCGAACCAAGATACAAGGAGAAGCTTGGCAAGAAGGTGCTCATTCTGGATATCGACAGCAGAGCGTTACAGGGTGACGGCCAGCTCATGAACACAGAGCTGAAGTGGAAGGGCATGCGACCGCTCTCGGCAGGCATGCTCAGCCACTACATGTTTGGTAGGCGATTTCACCTGACCCCGGCATCAACGCGGAAGAGTTGCTAACCTGGTGATAGCCAAGATTCACGGCTACGACTACAAGTTCATCCGCGCCCCAGACTACAAGGACCGCTGGGGCACATGGGTCAAAGTGCCCATGATGAAGGAAGCACTGAAGACGCACGAATACATTGTCTTCATGGACTCGGATGTCATGTTTCACTACCCCCATCTGCCCCTCGAATGGCTCCTGAACTACTGGAATATGACGGACGACACCCTTGCCATGATGTCCATCGATCCCAACGAGCCGCAAAATTACGACGAGAAGGGCAACCGCTACCTAAATACGGGCTTCGTCATTGCGCGCCAGAGCAAGCGCACACAAGAAATGTACAAGGCGTGGGCCGAGTGCCCCTCTGAGACTCGATACCCTGGTTGTGCAAGGTGGAAGAACGACTGGGCACACGAACAAGCAGCTTTTGGAAACTACTTGCGCTATGATTACGACCGACCAGATGATATTCGTGTTCTGCCGTGCGTAGAGGCTAACGGCGCGCCCGAAGCTGCCAACCGTGGAGGTTGCAAGGGCGTCTTCGTGCGCCATTTCTGGGTCGACAAAGGCTTGGTCGCCAAGAACCTTGCCGACCAGGTTATGCAGTACTTCCTGCCCCGATTACACCAGATGTACCTCTCGCAGCAAAACGAGCACATTGTGGATGCCAAGGGCTTCAGACTTGAGGGCGCAGACCTGATTGAATTGACAGAGGCCGAGAAGGAGGCGGCGAAGAGCGAACAAGGAAAGAATCAGAAGGACGAGGGATTCTAGGAAACTTGACTCTTCAATTTGCATAACCTTGCGTGCAGCTCTGTGCTTCTTACAGACACGTATCGGCAAGTCCTTGCAACGCATTCACTCTTCTTTATTGACCGGACTGTTTTGCAAACTGTCGTTTAATGGTCCCCATTCCCTTGTCGGTCATGTTCTCCAGACCGAGTTTACTCTCATTATTTATTTCTACGGACATGCTTTCAAAACAGATCTAGGGACGGCCTTGCGAGGAACCGGGGTGTTTATTTTTGTTTCACGGCGCTTTAAAGAAAGGAGCTTCGAGTTGGTTATCTACGTACGTGTACGTTTTGCATACGGGCATTTTTTCGCGAAAGATGGGAGTTTCTTGTTGTTGATCTTTAATGTTCTAACAAAAAGAAGAATTGGAACGAGACGGGAATGGGTGAAATGTGCATGGTGAAGGCCAGGGAGAGATGGATCCCGTAAATCCGAGGTTGAAATAGAGGCAGAAGTAATGAGCATGAGTGAAACCGATTATTGTGCAAATTCGTCTTGTATTGAAGTTGATGGGATCATTATGTTTTGACCTAGGTGCGCCAGTCAAGATAGTGTTGTAGCTGAACTTCATCATATGCTGAACAATAGGAATCCGGATGTCAGATGTATGTAGCTGTAGGACAGCGTCGAGGAACGATCTAGACCGTGGTAGTCACTGGTGGCTTTTGAGACTAATATTAATACCGGACATTTTTAATACTGAATTTACACTCGTGAGATGGCTTACCTAATGACTAATACTAATATACACCTCCAGCCTAAAAGGGAATAGGTCTTTAAAAAGGAATATCATGGGAGGGTAATATTGTGTTCTAGACTTCTAAAAAATACTTTTGTTTGTGCAAATGTGCGTGTTAGCTTGGGAAGAACATAAAGCAAATTCGAAGATGGCGTTTATTGGAATTACGTGTAGTTATGTACGGAGTAAATAGACATTATTTTGGTTAGGACCTATTAGGCGCTGTACACGATATCATGGTCATGAACATGCCAAAAGACGAGGTTGGGGAAATGGCGGAAATTAGACTGCTTTGCTGCGGATACTTAATGATGATAGGGTACTTTTAACGTTGGGGAAGAATCGAGCTCTTCTTTAATGACTTTTGATAGGTAGATAGATGAATTGACACTGATAGTCAAGTCCAACGGTGGAGTACAATTGGAGAGTAACTAATATGTCTCAATTAGGTAGTCTGACATGTCTCACGACTTTTAAAGATCTATTATCCCCGTATTGTAATGTATTTCAGAAAGCGTATATACGCATATATTTCTTCTCGTTATTTTGCGGTGGTGGGGTGCTTAGTCATTCTACTTTTAACTAGCCCGATGGTGGTCCGGAAGGAAATCACCAACTTCTACTCGTCATTGTCACCGCCTATGCTTTCGCCATCATTGCGCGCCCGCCACACCACACCTCTTTGCTATCCACGCAATCTCTATAGCATAGGTGCTACCCTATTCATTTAATAGACTCCCGGTACCCCTTCTTCCTCACTCGGCATTCGTCATGTCTACACTTCTCCGCCGATCAGGTCACCTCGCGCGAATTTCTAGACCGAACCTCAACGCTGCATCACGAGCTCCTTTTACATTACGGGGACGATTGCCCATTCCTCAATGCATATACGATCAGCAGCGCGCACGGAGGTTCGCGACTGGCCCGCCTGAAGAGCCAAAGAACAGCAAGAAAGACGAGGCACCGAAGAAGGACGGCCAGCCTGAAAAGTCCGAGCCGGCTGAGACGGCTGAGAGCAACAGCAGCAAAAAAGATGCCCCAGAGAAATCTTCAAAGCTCACTCCAGAGGAAGAGAAGCTGCTCGACCAATTAGTGTCGTTTGTATCAATGGGGGTACCAAAAGCACAACAGGAGGCAGTCAAGCAAGCAATGGAGGAGATTAAGCAAACTGGTATACCGCCAGAGTTGCGAATAGAGATGGAAAAATTGGCGCGAGGCGAGAAGCTGGATTTGGCTACTGCTGCAAAGATCTCGAGACTAACTACCAACGTGGCGCGAAAAGTTGCTGAACAACAGCGCTTCAAGGACAACAGCAGCGAGGAGCCACAGCAAAAGGCCGGCGCACACGATCCTGGGCCACAAAAAAAGGACAAAGACTCCAAGGGAGGAGCCGGTGCTGGAGGCCAAGGAGTTGGATTTGGTGTCAGCATGGACTTGAACACAATACTCATCACTTCCTTCCTCACATACCTTACGTACAAGATGATATTCCCCAGCGAAAACACAAAGGAAATTACATGGCAGGAATTCAGGACAACGTTCTTAGACAAAGGCCTCGTCGAGAAGATTGTCATTCTTAATGGCAATAAGGCCAAGGTCCACCTCCACCGTGAGGCTGTAGCGTCGATGTACCCAGACTCTCCTTCTGTTAACCAGAACTTCTACTACCACTTCACCATTGGCTCAGTCGAGGCTTTTGAGCGGAAGATGGATGATGCACAGTATGAGCTGGGCATTCCTAGCTCCGAGCGTATACCCGTTGCATACTCGAACGAAATCTCATGGTTCGGCACTTTCCTCTCCTTTGGTCCCACAATTCTGCTCCTCGGCTCTCTGTTCTACTTCACAAGGCGCGCAGGTGGTGGCAGCGGTGGAGGCTCAAGTGGCATCTTTGGTATGGGAAAGAGCCGTGCCAAGCGCTTCAATCACGAGACAGATGTCAAGGTCAAATTTGCCGACGTTGCTGGTATGGACGAGGCAAAACAGGAAATCATGGAGTTTGTTGCCTTCCTCAAAGAACCGGGTCGCTTCCAGAAGCTGGGCGCAAAGATTCCTCGCGGTGCTATTCTCTCTGGTCCACCAGGTACTGGTAAGACCCTTCTCGCAAAAGCCACCGCTGGAGAGTCAGGCGTGCCTTTCTTCAGTGTGAGCGGCTCTGAGTTTGTGGAGATGTTTGTTGGTGTTGGTGCATCCCGTGTACGAGATTTGTTCGCAAATGCTCGCAAGAGCACTCCCTGCATCATCTTCATCGATGAAATCGACGCCATTGGACGTGCACGATCAAAGCAGAATTTTGGTGGTGGAAATGACGAACGGGAAGCCACACTTAATCAGATCCTGACCGAAATGGACGGTTTCAACACAACCGAGCAAGTCGTCGTGCTTGCTGGTACCAACAGAGCAGATGTTTTAGACAAAGCGCTCATGCGACCAGGACGCTTCGATAGACACATCAATATTGACCCACCCACCATGGATGGTCGAGCTTCGATCTTTGGTGTGCATATCAAGAAGATCATCACCAAGGAAGATGTTGAATTCCTCAAGGGCAGACTAGCAGCTTTGACACCGGGATTTTCTGGTGCAGACATTGCCAACTGTGTCAATGAAGCTGCTCTAATTGGCAAGCCTAGCATCTCTCAGCATATTTGATTCTTGCTAACAGTTCCCAGCTGCCCGTCATCAAGCTGACTCAGTCACTATGGTACATTTCGAGCAAGCCATCGAGCGTGTCATTGGTGGTCTTGAGAAAAAGTCGCTTGTTCTCAAGCCTGAAGAGAAGAAGACGGTAGCTTACCATGAAGCTGGGCATGCAATCTGTGGCTGGTACTTCAAATATGCCGACCCGCTTCTTAAGGTCTCGATCATCCCCCGTGGCCAAGGCGCTCTCGGCTACGCACAATACTTGCCAAACGGCGATACATACCTCATGAATGTCAACCAGCTTATGGATCGCATGGCCATGACTCTTGGCGGCCGTGTATCGGAAGAACTCCACTTTGAGACCGTAACATCTGGCGCGTCCGACGACTTCCGCAAGGTCACACACATGGCCACAGCTATGGTCAGCAAGTGGGGAATGAGCGAGAAGATCGGATACATCTACTTTGAAGACTCGGATCAAGGCCAACAACTCACCAAGCCTTTCTCTGAAGACACCGCTAAGAACATTGATATGGAAGTCAAGCGCATTGTCGACGAAGCCTACAAGCAATGCAAAGATTTGCTCACAGAGAAGAAGCACGAAGTCGGTCTTGTCGCTGAGGAACTCCTCAAGAAGGAAATGCTCGGCCGCGAAGACATGATCCGTCTGCTAGGTCCACGACCATTTGAAGACCCAGCCGACTTCCACAAATACTTCTCGGGCGAGTATGGCAAGGCGCCGGGCCTTATTGAGCCCAAGGGCGATGACGGTGTCAAGGGCCCACTTGTACCTCCACCACCACCAGCTGCATTCAAAAATGTAGAAAGCGAGTCAACGCGGTGAAACTTGTTTAATTAGAATAATTACCTTGTTTTTCCATTATACCTTTCTTGATTGAGGTATCTTTCTTTTCAAAGAAAGGGAGAAAAAAAAACGGGCATCTCATTTTTCCTTGTCTTGTTATTCTATTGGCATTCTTCTACTCTCCTCCCTCCTCATGTCTCTCAATCACCATCATTGTCCCTTGTTGAGTGGACCGTGTGTACAAACTCCACATTCCAGGAGCGCTGTCTTTAATATTGTAGGTCTGGATTGCCTAAATGGCAAGCTTTTTGTCGGCGATGTGCATGTCAGGTGGTAATGTCTAGACAAGCGGGTGCGGGGCTGTGTGTAAATACCTAGTTGGACATTTGGCGTGGGGATGTATGTATGTGTATGTATGTGTGTATGTGTATGTATGTGTTTGTAGAGAGAGAGGAGAAAAAAATTACAAAATCATGGCCATCATGTCTTTTGTGTTAGTTGTGTATAGGGTATATGATGTCTTTGATGAGTAGGGGTATTATTTATACCTCATTGGTTAGATTCCACACTCATGATCGAGTTGAGTGCTTGCTAGCTGGCGTCATGCTCTTTGTGTAAAGGTGTTGTATGATTCTTGTGGTAATGGTAATAGCCTGGTGTCGGGAGGGGAGAAATATGGACATGGCAAAGAACCAACAGGCCGTCCGCACATGTAAGCACGCGATCCCAGCAAGTAGAACACAGCACACAAGTATAAACAGTTTCAGTACTTCGTCGATTGTACAATTCTATCCGACAGCTCCACAAAAACGGAACCATGACTCCCAAGCCATCAGTTTCGCTCTTTCCTATGTGTACATGTCGAGTCTATCACTCCCCGCCTTCCAAAAGAAAAATTCCAGCAACAATCTTTACTCCTCATCGCCAAACTCAGCACGTCCAGCCTTGGAGTTCAAGTACTCATTCCTGCCATATGTCAGCCCCCCCCCCACTCCCACCCAGAAGAGCTATTCACTCCGCGGTTCCGACTCACCTCTCAATAGCCCACTGCATTGTGCTATAGGCAATCAGGAAAGGTGGAATTGTGTACAAAACTTGATTTCGCGAGCGGCGCATGATGTTCCAGAAGCCCTTTGCGATGAAATTGGCCATGGGTCGTTGTCTGTTGGGGCTGAGTGCGTACGTCACGACGCCTTTTCCGGGACGGCCGCCGCCCTCGTAGGGGTTACCCCAGGAGCCAATGTGCCATCTACGAGTGACTTGTTAGCCTCTCTCTCTCTGTGTGTGTGTGTCCTCCAGTGATGAGTGTGAGAGGTGTAGAGAAATATCCGATGAAGAAAAAGGTGTTGTGAGGGGCATGGGCGAGAGAGCAGGAAGGGGGGTCACGTACGAGACCTTGTGTCGCGCTTCGGGATGGGAGCCGCCGCCTGCCATTGTGAGATGTGGTGAGGTGGTGAAGAGGGATCAATTGGGGTTCGTGATGGGTTGACGTTGGTGGTGTGGAAGTTGGCAAGCCGGAGCTTCCCCGCCAAGACTCATGTACGCTAAGCCGAAACGGGTCTCGATGAATAATTGTTCTATGATTGGTCGTATTGAGAATGTAGGGCCTTTGTTGTCAGTTCACTACGAAGGTCAATGGAACTGTGAAGTCTCGAAAATAGTACAGGCCAATGACTGTGTATTGGAATATCAACAAATACGACGCTGCTATAACGCCACATGCATACACTACTGCAATTTCATCTCATGAAGATACCATCCTTACTGATCTGGCACGCAGATTCCTTGCCCAATGCTGAGTTTCTCACAATCCACTTCACTGTTCCCATCCAATGCCAACAACTCGTCTACTTCCACATTGTGGCTGTTCGCGAGTGCCCAGCACGTAACCCCTTTCTCGACCTGGACTTGGTGGCTGCCTTGGGCACAGTCAAGAGCCTTCTTGTCACCATGGTCCGTCCATGTCATGCCAGAATCACTCCCGAATCCGCTGTTCATCACTTTGAAGAACAAAAACAGGAAAGCTATGACCAAGAGGGCGAACGGGAGCATCGTGCGTACGGCCTCGCGGTGCCCACTCTCCACGGCGTTGTTGCGCTTCTCGACTTCTGCGGGGGGCAAGCGGAAACCGACGGGTGTAAGGTCGCCGTAGCGCGAGCCAGGTTCTGATTGTAGAAGAGTCCCATCTTGGTCACGGAAGGTATAGCGCTGTGTATCAGCATCATAGCCTTCACGTATCACACCCTCGGGCAAGCGATGTGCGTCCTGTCAATCATTAGTGAATAGAATTTGGGTGAGACGCGCGAAGCTTGCGTCGTCCATGTCTGTCCAGCGGCCCATATTGTATGAGCGGATAGTTTCGAAATTCAAGTTGGGGTAAGTTAGAATGTAGCCGATGAGGAGCTCAACAGTACTCGGTAGACAAGAGCTGAATGGTTTGCAGCGTCGTGAGGACTCTACTTCGTTCTCAGGAGGTGATGTGACGCGTGGCCATTCCACGCTTGCAAGTGAAGCGAGTCACGTGCTCTCCAGATGCACCCCGATCGACTGTGCATCGTTTGAAGCAGTATTACCTACATGCCTATTGCACGTCATAATTAGGTCAACTTGACCAACCTGTTCTTGTACCTACATAGTAGGTATTATTATTACCTTGATAATGTTGTAGCACACTGCAGTGAACTGCACTAGTTACTCTAGCTACTGTAGATGCATGAGCCACGTCACCTTTGCACCTTGGGAGCCCCAGAATTAGGGTCACATCATCACACTCTGCGGTTTCAAATTGTCCGTAGCGGCAATGACATGATTTATATTCTCCGTAGATGAACACAGTTCAAGTCGTTGGACTTTTAACGTGTCTGGTCTGCCCTTTTTGCTGCCCTTTTGGGCATGGTCTGACCATCAAGCACAAAGTTGAGCTTTTGTGTCATAGTTCATAAAGTTGACTTTAGCATGTCGATCTGATAACGTACTACTATGTATGTACGGGAGCATGTGAGCCAAATGGGGGTAACACCAGTAAAGTCTATGCTGCAGTGTCACAGGCTCACAGCTTTGTCGTAATGATTGCCAGGGCGCACTTTCCGGTTCTGGGGAAAGGCTTGGCGGAATGTGACACAACTACAAGTAACATACCCAAGATTCAAGAAGCCACAACCGCCAGCACAAAGAGCCATTTCACCGTCTTGTCTCGACTCTTTGCACACATTCTATTAGCATCATCGCAATCCCTTGTCAATCCCTACCAAACCCCTCCATAATCCAGACCTCGAGCCAGCAGCAACAGCCACTGTGGCGCAGTCGTGTACGGTGTGGCACTGTGGCAATCTGACAGGGCGTGGCCAAGACACGATACGTCACTTGCCCAGACTACCAAGGCGGATCAAGACAGCCGGAGCCAGGACCAAGTTTGGTTTGATAAGTCGAGCCGCCGTCGTCGCCTCACTTGTTTGTTTGCTTGTTCCTAGCATCTCCCCAAATACCTACCTTCGCACCGAGTGCCCTTTGGTACTTTCTCCCTATAACCCTCAACTACACCACAATCGATGGGAGACGCCGACGAACCCTCTTTACGCCGCAGTGTCAAGCCCAATGCATTAGCTGCACTAGGCTTGGGACGCAAGAAGGACACCGAGCCAACCCTACCCACTCACATCTCCCACCCTCTTACTGGCCGACACGAGCCGGGCCCGCGTAACGACTTGAACAGCCCTGTGGTCAGCGAGGAGCTCTCCAGCCCCAATAACCCCCACGGCAACAATGTCGGACTCGTTCTCGATAGCGCATCCCCTGCCACGCCACCAGTCGATACCAAGGTTGAGGGAGAGACGTCTTCCGCCGTAGGAGCCGAGAAGCGTCCGCTGTGGTCGCTCGCGCGGATCAAAGATGGTTCTTTTCGATTTCTTAAACATTCCAAGAATGCCTTGTTCCATAGTTGGATCAATGTCTTGCTTGTCTTCGTGCCTGTTGGTATTGCCGCCAAGTTGGCGCATCTCAAGCCCGAGATCATCTTCTCCATGAACGCCATTGCCATCATTCCTCTCGCAGGTATTTTGGCGCATGCAACAGAAGCCGTTGCCTCACGCGTTGGAGATGCTCTCGGTGCCCTTCTAAATATATCATTTGGCAATGCTGTTGAATTGATTCTCTTCATTATCCTGCTCGCCTCTGGTCAAATCGAGGTCGTGCAAGCTTCACTGCTTGGCTCGATCCTCGCTAATTTGCTTCTGATTCTGGGCATGGCGTTCCTTCTGGGAGGATTGAAGTATCAGGAACAAATCTATAACAGCACTGCCACCCAAATGAGCGGGGTTATGCTTGCCTTGGCAGTCATGAGCCTATTGCTTCCAACAGCCTTTCACGCTGCGTTTACTGATAACGCGATTGCAGATCACGAGACACTGCAGGTCAGCCATATTACTAGCATCATCTTGCTTATCGTCTATGGCCTGTATCTCGTGTTTCAACTCAAGAGCCACAGATATTTATACGCAAGCACTCCTCAGCATATCATCGACGAAGAGTCTCACCCCGGTGTACTGGCAGATGTATTTGATACATCTAGCTCTGATTCTTCATCTAGCTCCAGCAGCAGCGACAGCGATGATTCCTCCAACTCTTCCACTGGTACTATGACGCGCAAGGCGAAGCGCATGGTCAAGAGGCTTCGTCACAAATCAAGTGCCGAGTCCAAGGATAGACTTACTCTCGCAAGTGTGGCTGCGCATTCAGTTGAAGTGCAAAACAATGCCGAGGGCGAGCGAAATGGAAGCGTTGCAACATTTCGCATGGAACGCCCGTTGGCATCTCGCCATCCCTCGTTCAACCCTGCCATGAGTGGTGATGAAGCGGATACGCATCAGTATGCTACCGGAACTCGTGACTTCGAAGTCGCTTCTCACGTCTCGCTTCCGAAAACGAAACGAGAGAAACGTAAACACAAGAGCAAAAAACATAGCAAGCGCGACCATAGAGATCGCAATAAGGCAAAAGTAGTCGAAGTAGTGGAGCCTCAGCTTCCACCTCGGCCTCAGCCTGAACCTGAGCCTGAA
>SSBG01000029.1:5891-40255 GCA_028220655.1 Shiraia bambusicola | reverse complement strand
GTCGCCCTCCCGTTGTTGCAACAGTTGATCAGCCATTGCTCGAACGTCAGCCTTCGTAGGCGCAAATCCTCGCTCAGACTCCTCAAGGATACGTCTAACTATAGCCTCCTCTTCTAGCTTATCTAGTCGTTTCGAGTTCGCCTCGCAGTCGCGTCGTGGGCGCTTTCCAGCGCGTCGGGTTGATAGTGTACTTTGGGGAACGTTATATATAGAAGCAGCGCGTCGTTGACTCTGAACACGCTGATTTTTAATATCTAGTAAGGCAAGCTGTAGGTCTGATTCAGGATAAGACAACTGGGTGTTTCGTTGTTGAGACATTACGCGTTATCGTCTCGACGTCGCCGCGCTGGTGGGGCGTGATCAGCTCGCTTGGGTGATCAGCTCGCTTATGAACCACGTTAGTGGCTTTCTCTCATTACACACTTCCTGATTATCCGCACGGGTCCAGTGGAGATAGACGTTGCAGATGAGTAATGTTAGGCTATGTGCCTTTTATCTTTCAATTCTACTGGCGCTAAAACACAGCAAACGTAGTGGTCCACGTGGATGACTCAGCAACGAACTGGCTATCTTTCTTTATGAACTACAACAAAGTCCCTCATCCATACAGGCTACGCACTGCGGGTGGAGGCGCCAAGAAGTCTGACCACTTCTGTACTTCATATTCCAGCGACTCAATACTCACTTCCCTGGATTCACCCTTTGAACGTAGCGCTGCTGCCCGTACAAATGTTATGAATCTACTCATGTTAGTAGTTGTGGTTCTAAATTGAATCAAAATATATACTTCTCGTCCCACTAACGGGTGTTCTGCCAATCTATTAATTTCGGTAGATTTGATAGATACGCCTGCTGTTTTAGTTTACAGCGTCCACATCTGTTTGCGATCCTGTAATACCTAGGAACGAATATAAGTATATATAAGACATAAAATATGGGGAATGACTAGGATAAAACCTGCGGATAGAAGCATCTGGTCTTGTTGCTGTATTATATTCGCTAAATTCTGTTGTCTTTTCTTACTAATTTCATTTGCACTTTCTCACCTTATTAAATTATATCAATTTCTTGACTACTTCTACTGGACTATTTGCTACACAGACGCACTCACCTTCACCTTTACCTTTACCCTGGCCACTTGCCGTGATTCTAGCATCCGCACAGGCCAAACGAGCCTCACCAAGGGCTTGATCACTCAGAATCTACACCTTATATCTGTTCGACACCTTTCTTCCGACAATCATTCTCACTTGGCAACCACATTGATCAGCAGAACATATGCTACTACTCGATCTACCACCGGAGATCTTCGAGCGCATCATCAAACAATATGTAGCCAAAGTTGGTCTGCGACGGGCTTGGAGAACCCGGGAAGTTTGCAGTCAGTAAGCTATTTGGGTGGGAAAGAAACTCAACTGAAAGTATCAAGGGACTTTCGCAACATATATCTCAGACGAAGTGTTTGGCAAACAATCTATGGAAGCCTACGCTCGTTTCTCGACTCCCGGTCTTTTCAAAAAAGGATTACATCTATTCTTAGAACAGCACCAGAGCGCGATACGGTTATCCGAAAGAAATACCAACTCTCATCTGCGAGGTTGTCGACATGATCATGGGTGTCTCTGAAGAAACTTCAGAGGACTACAGAGTTAGCTGCACAAGGAATGTTTGCGCAATACCGGCAGAACACTCCTTCAGACGCCAAAATCTGGGCAAACCAAGTCGGAAGGTCCTACTCTTTATAACAAAGATCGATAGGAGCATTCTGGCTTTGTCTGTAGGTGTCTTTCATAAAGATCAAAAAGTTGTCGATGTTCTTTTGAAGAGAGGTGTCAGCCTTTGGAGTCCAAAAACCTGGGTTAAAGGAGCTACTGAGATGGTTGCTTACCTTTCTGATGATTCTATGCTTCAACATTTATTGAAACACCTTCCAGTGATCAATAACGAAAAGTGCCGAGAGAAGCAATTTACTGGTATCATTCAACACACTTATCAATCCATGCCTCTTACTATGCTTATAAGCTGCTATTTTCAGTACTTCGGCCGGCCTACCAATCTTCCGTGTCGGACAGGGTTCAAGCATGTCGCTCAACTTGGATTTGGTAGCCTCATTGGTATCATTATCGGCCAGGGGTACGATTATAAGTTATTGAAAATATACCAATCTGGATGCTTCCGCAACCCCAAAACTTTCAAGACGGTGTTTCCTATTTTTCAAAAAAGAGGAATATTAAACGTTACTTCCACGCATAATATGTTGAAGGGCAAATACGAATCCGTTCTAGCGCATGCGGTCAGAAGGTATAACTTTTTGATGGTTCGTACTGTCCTCCAAGCAGGCGCTGGCCCGAACAGGGTATCTTCTTTTAGAGGATTGGAATATCCTATCGTGGAAGCGTTGAGGAAAAACTGCTATGAAACAGTCCTGGAACTGTTGGCCTGCGGTGCGGATCCTCAGCCCGCGGCTCGGGACTGTCCTGAACTGGGAAAAAGGTTCGACCGGTGGAACTCATTGAGATTATCTCAACAGTGAGGAGGCCTGAGCGCCCAGAAGTTTTCTTGGAAATGTAACAACTTCCCTTGTGACAGAGATCTTTAGAAATAACAAAGGAGGGTCTCGACGACTTCGTAACATCTTGGCAGTCTTCTTAGGGACTAGGGTTATTTGTCTTCATTCTATCTATAATTAACTAGGGATGGTGTTCACACTCCAGGGAGGAGTCTAAATTAATCTGGGACATGTAACCAAAGAAAAGCTCAGCGGTTAGTTTTCGTGCTTTCTATTGGGAATTCCATGGTACTTTTGTCCCCCCAATCGGAATATAAGACCCAATCTTTTTTCAAGGAGTTCATGGAGTTCTGGAAATGGCTTGTGCGATTTCAGTGGTGATTTCAGTGGGTCATTTACTGCATCTCTGACTGGATATCGCCTTTTCTATTGAGTGTAATGCAGTAACGTTGCAGGCAATGGGAGGCCACAGGGTTCTCGGCGATACAAGGGTACGGGCGCATCATTCTCAAGGATCTATGATCTCTTAGGAGTAGCCTTTTTAAAATTCACGGGTACTGATGCTGTCAAATCTGACCCTTATATTACCTCGCGGCGATCTCATGGCGAACTTATAGTTCAATAGGCTCACCTAACAGCCTAGACGGGTCTGACGGTACCCCATAGTCCAATCAAATCTATTCATGGAGAGACTTTCTAGTATTAAGACCATTATTTATATCAGTGACGTACCCGGAAGTCATTACTTAATCATGTGATCCGCCGACCTGGGAAATTTGATAGCTGACATGCATAAGCCTCACCCGCTTGCAGGAACTTCCACGTAGGGACTTCTCGAGTGGCTTGGCGAGCTTTTATGTTATTGCACTGCGGTGACGAACAGTGACGGCGAAACAAATACAGGTATCTGCACTATGCGAGAAACTCGTTCAGTTTATTTTTGTATAAGAGACGTGCTCAAGCGCACGGATCAGAACTCACTCGAACTGCGACAAAAGTCGCATCTTGCGCCAGGCATGTCCTTGAGGAACGGGTATGCGGTGATTCAACCCGCCATATTCACCAACATGGATTCGGATTCCTTGTCCTGTCAGATTGTGCCCGGAGAATCAAGTCTTGACAAAAGGTGCGGCCGAGAGACTGTGCCACCACTGCAGGTACCTAGTTAATCTACACGTGATTTAGCTTATCGAGAAAGACTTGACTTGAAATTGCTTCCGCCCACACAAAGCATAAGACCTTCAGCTAAGCCGGACGCTCCTTAGATTTGTTACCTCGAATTCCTTGCAACACAAAAAGCGAAATGTCACTAGAGGCAATCGATCCAACAACTGTTCTCTGTGACGATCAAATCAACAATTCCTTTCCCCCAGGGCCGAGACGAAACTGTCGCAGAGAAGCTAAGCCCCTATCAGGGTACCGAGATCAAGATCTTACGGTACATCAGAAGTAGCAGCAAGGGGCTAGTATTGCAATGCAGCTCCGCACCAAACAGTGCCCCAGTCGCTGTAAAGCTGGTATGTGAAGCGAATGTTGCGTATAACAGGGTCCTTACACTTAGTAGTTCTTTCAAGGCCAACCGCCTTGTGCTCCACATCATATATGGCCACTAGAAAAGGAGGCCGTATATTATGCGCAGTGTGCATATCATAAAGCCCGTTTCTCAGAGCCATCCACGCCCCTACCCCGTGTACCCCAGCTTCCATATACGGCGTGGCTCAGGGAGGTGAATCATGATAGTCTTTTTGAGACTATCAAGACTGATATACGAAACACTCAAGAAGAGGATACAGGACGCAATAAAACGCCTTCTATCCTAGATGGAATGTGTGCGTTTGGTTGGGTAGCCTTCAACAACGATATCCGCCAAACATTGCGGCGGATTCTGCCACAAGAAGCAAAGCAGCAGCTGAGAAACTTCACAGGTGATGTAATTGTAGGAATCATTAAGCCGCTCTTTCAGCAGGAGGGCAGCAACAAGCGATATATAGAAAGACAGGTGGAGACAATGGTTTTGATGAGATCGTTGCGATGGACGCTGAGAGAGATGCCAGAACGAGATTGGATTAATGGTTGTCTGATAGATGGTGCAGATGTTGACACCCGTCCACGGCATGGCAGGTACTTCTTTGAACGATCATGGTGGACATCGTTTTATAACTTTATAAAACAGCTCAAAAGCCACCGTGGTAGTGGTATCCATCTGTGAGGAATCTTGCCACATTCGGTCTCGCTACACAGTCTGACCCTAAGTCGTGACCTAACTAGCGGGGCAACCTTTCACCGGCAACATACTGCATCCACTCTCTACCCAGACCTTCAGCAATACTTGTCTATGACTGATGTCCAGCTAAGTTGATACAAACACTAATGCTCGCCGTCTTCTCGAAATCCGTGTTTCGGCCCAATGTTATGGGTGCCTGAAGCTTGCGACAAATTGCATAGCTCCACAACCCCACCAATACTTTCCAGCAGTCCTTGTGACAGAAGCCCTTCTCCCAACCTCAGCACGGTAGTCACACGCCAAATACTAGCAACGCAAGCCTTCTCGTCGTCGTCCAGGGTCTTGATGGTAGGTCTCTACCCTCTATCAACAACCTCATTCTGATTTGCGGTAGGCTTTCGATTGCAAAGACATTAAACCTCCAGATCCAGACATAGATTGGTCAGGTGTAAAACGCAATGACGTTATACTAGTGACGGACGAGAACAAAGCAGTCCAGTGGAAAGACAGCGTCGTCACAATCTTCACAAAGAATCCGGAAGCCTTTCCTGGTCCGAAGGAGGGAAAATTAGAAATCGCTTCAGGCGTAGTAGTGTACATTGTGGGAGGGAAATATAAATTATTCTAGTGCTACAAAACATTGTTGATCCACAGTTTCTGCTGAATCGCAATAGCTTTCTGCATATCCAGTTCCAAAGTAACGGCAGCTTGTTCTTGTCTAAACGTCATCGAGACGCAACCTGTCCGGTACTCGCCCCGTTCTAATTCCTTCGATCGTGTCACACAAGCATTAATTGCATTGTAAATTTCCGTGCCAAACATGGTGAAGACAGCCTGGTCTCGTGGCCCAACCAGAGTGTGCTCTGATGCACGTATGCTTTGCCGCACTCCGTTTTCATGGACAACCTTGAAAGAATCCCCTAGCCAGTCCACTTCAGTGTTGAATAGAGCAACCGCAATATCTTTCACGCTCTCTTCTCGGATATTCAAGTCTAAGAAACCCGGAATTTCAAGATTTGGTGGCCGCAAGGGTAGACGCATTGTTACTGCTCTCGAGCTGCCATCTATTTGAATTTTGTCCATCATGTCTTCACCAAGCAAACTCCTTACTCCTTCTCGGCTAGGACCCGCGAACATAATCCACTCTGGCTCATTCGTCAGCCCCTGCCCTTGGGGTACGACACGGCAAGGTGTTTTGCGATGCGAAAACTCCTTGATTCGGTCGATGAACTGATCGAGTACTTTATTCTTTGTAGAGTATATTTGTTCCTGGCTAAAAGCGATTTTGCTTATCAAGCAGCATCGTGGACTTATCTCGCGGATTCGATTGAGGAAGTAACAGTACTTGGAAGCTGGCCTCGCGAGTGGCTTAGACGTTGACATGATCTTATCTACTCTTTGGATGCGGTTTTCTTGGCCTTTTGTTGTGCGTCCCCTTAGGCGATATGTTGTCAATATCTGATCAAAATGCTTCCAAGCTGCATCAACATTGTGGAACCCAACGCGGACACGTTTCTGTAGCGGGGGCATATTAATGCGTGTATCCATACGCGTATCTATGTGTTTATGTGTGCGTGTATGTGTGCGTGTATGTGTGCGTGTATGTGTGCGTGTATGTGTGTGTTTATGTGTGTGTATCGGTGTGTCTTTATGTGTGCGTGTATCGGTGTGTGTAGTTGTGTGTGTATTGGTGTGTGTAGGTGTGTGTAGTTGTGTGTGTATTTCCAAGGTTCGGGTGTGTGCCCGTGCGCCCTAGTTATGTAAGGTGGAGAAACATGGCCTTAAGCGGCTAGTTAACGCAAGCTAGTGCATAAAGCAATTTCAATACAAAACATCTTGTTAGATTCAGACTCTGTAGTCTTTTGACTGTTCCTCCACATATTTAGCTTACAAACCCCTTATTTCAACATGGCAACGATCAGAGAGCATCTGGGAAGACCTAATCCAGAACTCCACATGATAGCGAACACGACCTAATCTACAAGCCATGAGGCCTGGCATCTGATTGAGCACTTTCAGAAATGAACCGAGTTTGAAAGGGAGGCCTTTTATTCTTTGTACAAAGATATTCTCGAATATAAATTTGACTCTAAAGACCTTCCTACCCCCCCCCCCCCCCAAATTGCTATCTATAGAGAAAGTTATTTATTCTAAAAGAGAGCTGGAACAAGATCCACTGAAACGAGATGTTATTGAAAGAGTAAACTACGCCCTGCGTGCTACATACTCAGTTCTGCAGAAGAAGGACAGTGATTCTGAAGAGGCTCCTGTTATTGCATGTGGCAACAAGCAGAAACTCGGTAGCTGCGAACCTGATTGGATAGGAACGCAAAGAGAGAAAACAGCTCTCCTATGTGGCGAGACCATGATGTCGAGCGTGTTCAGGATGCAAAACATAGTCCTTGCGAAAGAAGGCCAAAGTTTGCATCGGCCGCTCGAACAGTGCCAATACTATTTACAAGATATAGGTTCATCATCACTGACGCAGAGCTAGTGGTACTTCGGATCCACAGAGAAGAAGTGGGAGAAGGCATAGCACGTGATCGAGTTACTCGTAGCGCGCCAGTCCGTTATTCTTTTGGAAGTTCGTTGGTCGAATCTATAGGAAACATGTCACTTTTCTCCTGCGGCTCCTACAAATGGCTGGAATATCGAGCCATTCCATAGTCAGCCAATGAAGGTCTGACGGTTTTCATGGCTCTCTTCTGGGTCACCTTGATGGCTTATGCGCCAATGGGTGACGTTGATATCGAGGCGAACTACGAGCCACTTGACAGATGGAAAAAAGAACAGAATCATTACCTGAACAATACAAGTGGTCGTGTGCGAAAACAATTGAAGGAAAATCACAAGGTTATAGAGTCGGACGCTACCTAAGAGCGAGGCACAAGAGCCCCGCGTGTGGGCTCAGGCGTAGGACGCCAAGGGTCGGACATACTTTTACTCAGGCAAGGAAACCACTTAGATACAGCAGTGTCAAGATTCAAGTAGGGGATATTATTATCATAATTGTTCCAATGGCGAAACACCTCGGAAAGTACCGGAATCTCTTTCGGCCTTGTTGATAGCCCCGATCTGCGACATAGTTAGCACATTCTCTTTACTAGTGATGTTAACAAATTCTGGCAGAGGTGTTTCTTTCTATAACTAGAGCTACCACGTTCACTGAGCTGACTTTCGTAACGAGGGTGTCGCTATGGGGCGGTCTTTCTCGCGGCAATTGGTCGCTGGGTGCTTGGGTCAGGGTCATTTCAGCATAACTAGAGAAGCTGACACTATTTTTCGTGCCAGCGCAGGCTGAACAAGATCTCCAAAATGATCCATTGTGCTCTCTTGCTCAGCGCTTGGCTAATTTCCGTTCTCTCTCCAGTAGTCCACTCAAGCTTTTTTAATTGTCTCCACCTGGGATGTAAGCGAATAGTGGGGTAAGATTCGGGAAACGATAGTTATCTGTATTTACCTTTGATACAGACTTGGTTTGCTGGATGCTTTGGGGTCGATCTGGCTTCGGAATGAGATATATATATATATACATGGCGCTGATCTCATGCGGCTCGTCGCTGGGATACCAAAGCCACTCTTGCAAGTTGTCTATTTATATGTATTGGTCCAACAGGTTCGTGGGGTACAGTACTAACTGCGGAGATATGATCTGCGGAAGAGTGAGGTGCAGGAGGATTGTGTGCAGGCTGGCTTTTATGAGAGTTTGAATCATATTTTGGGGGTGGCGGATAGTGTGGATTTTGCTATGCCGTGTTTTTGCGGAGGTTTAAGGAGGGGGGGGGAGTCGATTTGTGAATGTTGCGCGAGGGGCAGGCGCTGGTGAATGAATTGGCGCTTGTGGATGCGTTGAAGAGCGGCCGTTTATTTGCTGCTGGTTTGGATATTCATGGACATGAGCCGCATGTCAATCAGGAGCTGTGCAAGATGCGTAATGTCACAATGACATGTCATAATGCAGGAGGAGCTTGGGATACAGCGAGTATATCGCGCGATTGGGAAGTTTTTTACAACACTGACCAACACTCGCCCTCATATCGCTATTCATCTTTCATCTGCCAACAACCTTCTTCTCAAAATACCTTGCAGGTATATAGATGAGCGCAGTAACCACAAAGGTGAATTCGTTGGCAATATCACCGCCATTTGAGCCAATCAATTTCCCAAGGGGGCCAACATACCATGTTTCCACCATGCCCATCACCCATGCGACGATGCCGATAGCAAATGCCGTTGCAGCAGCAATACCTAGTGGAAGTCGACTTGGGTCGTTCCAAGCATCGAGATCATAATTGTCAAAATTCATCCGTCGGAATATAACGTGCTCACTGAACAGGATAACAAAGTATTGCGTGCACCAGTACCCTAGCAAACTGAGAAAGTTTTGGAGATAGACGCTCAACTGCTCACGGCCGCCAATAGCAATTCCCAAAATTGCTGCAAAGCATAATAGGACCCAGATGAAACGCGGTACTCGGGAAAAAGGACGGGAGAACTGTTGGCATGAGATTGCAGCGCTGTAAATGGAGATGACGTTGACGTTGATACCGGAAAGTACGAGGAGGGTGAGAATCAATTTGGCGAAGCCGCGCGGGTACAGCATAGTTTGTATGAGGAATCCAAGGCCCTCGTGTTGGTAGGTCTCTTTCCAGTCTGTACGATTGTTCAGGCCAAAGGAGACAACATTCCCTGCAGTCATGCCGATAGAAGTGGGGATCGCGATACCAAAGGTCGTCATGAGGAAGACCTTCCAACGATTTACATCAACGGGATAGTGGACGTAGTAATCGGAAGCCATGGTTTGCCAGGAAGCTGAGCTGCCATAGACAATTGCGATTAGGCTCAGAACCGCGCCGCTGAGGTCTGCGCCCTTGACTGAGGATGAGCTGCTGTTATCCGTATACTTGCCTGTCTCTCCAAAGAAAATCATGAAGATGATGAAAAAGATGAACCATGCGTAGCGCTCGTAAATGAGGATAGCCTTTAGTCCAATAAAGGAGATGATGGTTGCAATGACAGCAAGAATGACGATTCCCACGATCAAACTGATATGCCCGTCCGCAACGGCTGTCAGAGCAAGGCCTCCAGTGATGCAGGCAACAGCAGCCCAGCCAATCTGTACAATGGTATTGAGCGCCGCAATAACCTTATTTGGCCACCAGCCAAACGCATATCGCGACACAGAGATCTGCCGCAATCCAGTGGGCGCACCAAAAGTGGCTGCAAACCCAGTCGCAGCGCCACCAAGAATAGAAGCAAAAATCGTAATAACGATTGACTGACGAAGCGCTACATGAATAAAAAACCATAGTATTAGCCCGTTTCGCTGAATCTCTAGTTAACACATTTCGTCGACTTACACAGTCCAAACTCCCATCCTAAAAACCCAGTGGCGAAACACGACGTATTCATAGTACCCGACGCCCACAGAAAGAACATGGTCAATTGGTGATACCATGGCACATATCCCTTATCTTCAGGAAGTTTCCTCACAATCGCCTCTGACTCGACACCAAGCTTTGCATCCAGCCTCGCCTCAAGGGCACGCAACTTGGCCAACAATCCAGTCTCTTTCTGCACAGCCGTCTCGTCGCCACGCTCGCTCGAAACAGACAGAGCATGGTCGACGCCTTTCTCAACCGACATGGCTGCAATGGATGGGGGGGGGAGAGGGAGGGTTTAGCGGGGAAAGGGCGGGGAAATGTCGACGTGAGAAACACAAGGAAAAGCGAGGATTTGCTTCACACGTTTAATACTCGCACACAACCGGCCTGCTCCGTCAGCAGGATGCGACTTGTGTGCGAGGGTACCCGTGGCAGTTGACATATCGCGCCTAGTGCATGTTCTAGCTACCCCACTCTTATCGCGAACAAGCATTTCCCAGCAAAGCTTGGATAGCGGCTGCCAACGGGTGTGCTAGAGGTGTGAAGGTGGCGTAGCAGATGGCTTACTAGTTAACTTAACTAGTCGCTTGTGGTGCGCGTGATAACTGTGATTGGTGAAAGGTGATAGGAGTGAATTGCGTATCGAAACGCCACTTTGTTCTAGGTCGGGAATAACTAAATTAGGTCGAACGATTGTACGGAGATGCACCTGTAAGAATCATCTGACTTGGAAGAAACACCTAAGCAGATAGCGTCACGGTTCGGCATTCTTCCCTAGAAACGCTTTTACTCGCACGTATCTGTTCCCATTTTCGGATTGCGGCTTGAGCAACCTCTACTTCTCCTGCGTGTTCTTATATAGGTAGCCATACAATCAGACTCGTGTGCCACATATTCCTCGATATCAACGGTACTTCTCCAAATTAGCTCAATCCCAAATCGGAACACCCACCCACACTAAAGACCAACATACCTTCACAAATCCAATATCAGCCGCCTTCTCCCTAAAAGCCTGCCGACTCATATTGAGCCCATACTTGCGAATCAAGCCCGCCTTCTTCTTCTCGCCCGTCACAACACTGCGCCAGACACATTAGCAGCCTCCTCTACAATTCGCTGATCCAATGCATGCGTATAAACGAGACAGAGTGTGGGTGGGTGATGGATAGACAAGGGAAGTAACGAGTTTAGACCAACCAGTTGCGCGAGCCCTTGCCGTAGATGCGTGGGCGAGAATACCAGACGGAGTCGTGGGACATGATGGTGTTATTGTGCAAGGAAAGGTGGACGTGTTTCGATGGAAAGGATGGGTTGAAATTTGATGGCCGAGATTGAGGAGTAGAAGTCTTTCTCTTTGGAATATTTGACGAGGTGTGTTGATGTGTGCGTGTCGTGTACGGTAGTACCTTGATGGCTGCGAGGAGATTTGGTAAGCAAGTCGTGTCAACCAAGCCACCAAGGTACTCCAAGCTTCAAGTGTATACGTATAATACTAAATACTACGAAGTAATAGTGCACTTTGATTGATGGTGCGCCTGGGAGGGTACACGTTTCGGACGCGGTGTCACATGCAATTTCGTCGAGTGCGGTGGTTTCAGAAATGACATGGATTGCAATTAACATGCTGTGATGGGATATCTCTAATGCAACTCTCACTACTGTACACTATTACTCGCTCATATTACACCGTCCTGGTCGTCCATATCATGTGAAATTTACTCGACTCGGCCATCGGGTGCTCCCATCGAGTTGGGAACCTTCTCCGTCTTGCTGATGATGTACCAAGCGTGAATTACGCCTGGGATCCATCCAAGACAGCAGAGCAGGATGTTGATGAGGAGGTCTGCGCTGCAACCGCGTCGAATCGCGACTGGCAAGAATGGGATCCAGATCGCTAGGAAGTAGAGAAGGATGGTTCCCTAAACATATATTAGACACTGTGTGTGAAGGTTGTGGGTGACGGATGACTTACTGTGCTTGAAGGCATGGTGGTGTGATGTTTGTGAAAGGTTTGTGACTTCGGTTGTGGTAGGGTTGGTTTGTGGTTTTGGAGTACGTGAGGAACGCTTGGCTTGTACGGAGTATTGCAGATGGGATTGGTCTTGGAGTCGCAACTTGGGATGTGGCTTTTTATGTACCTTGGTCCTTGTCGCACGACTTTCCAATGTACAACTAGGGGGTGGCGTCGCTCGAGATGAGAGTCTTGGTCGGCGGCTTTCCGGCGCACGTTATTCGTAATTTGTCGAGGCAACGCCGCCTAATCCGAAGCCAAGGAGTGCAGCTTCGGTCTTGATTCGTGCCACAAGTGAGATAAATTGTGGCGTAGGAATATCGTCAAGACTCAAAAGCTTGGTTAAAAATACATGTGGCTCATTGTGGCGAAGGGCGTGACGATTCCCGTTGCAGGGAGGCTGAGCTGAAGGTTGCAATCTCCACTCTGCGGTTGCTCGGCACCGTAGTTAACTACTCCGTAGTACTTACGTATGCTTGCCGAAACTCCGAAGTTACCTGTCTAAGCCTTTGCAGAGTCGCTGTCACCACTGCCATGGACAATTCGATCATATCCCTTGGCAACAAGTGAAACCAATGGCTTCCAGACCTTTTCTTGTGCATCAAAATACACATATGCTGCGCCAAGGCCTAGGCTGATGACATGAGCCTATAGATATTAGCACTCGTTCTGTGATGGACTGTTGTATACGTACCGTATGCGCAGGCCGAGCGCCAGCACTTGGAGGTTTTATCATAGCTGCAACTTGCCAGACAGTAAATAGCATACCCCAATACTTTGCATCTAGGCGCAGGATTACGAAAGCAGGTGTCCACACCTTCTCGTCGGGGTACAGCATGCAAAATGCGCCAAATATGGCCGAGATTGCTCCGCTTGCACCCAAATTCAACGGTATACCTTTGATCCAACCCCATCGGAACGTGAAGTGTTGTAAAAAGCTGGTAATCAAGGGGGCGCCTAGATAGATCGCTGCAGCCTGAGGGAGGTCACTGTCGAGGGCACGAACAACACCTGGAAGGAACCAGCACAGCCCGAACATGTTCTGGATGAGGTGCTCCCAGTCGGTATGAACGAAATGATAAGTAAAAGCAGTGTGCTTCCTTTCGCCAGTGATGTGAATAAGTTCCCCCCAAAGTGGAAATGGAGCTTTCTTGAGGAAGTGGATCCCAACAGTAGTGACTATGATACCGATTGTCAGGTAGTCTAGGTCGCGCCAGCCTGCCTTGAAGCCTTCTATGATTACAGTAGGCGTAAGGTACCATGTTTGGGGAAGCTGTGTGCGCTCAATGGGCTCATCAGTGCCCGAGGACGAGTCAGATCTAGTCATTGCGTCTACGAATGCCAGAGTCCCAAAAGTGCCAGTCAAAGCGAAAAAAGTCCAAATGCCAGGCCCAAGAATTTTCCCTTGCCTCGAAACAATTCGGCGTTGTATAGCTGCTTCTTTTTCACTAATAATTCTGGTTTGAGGTACTTTATCAGAACCTTTGTCTTTGTTTTTGGTATCTTCGGGGGTGTGCTTGGCCTCCACAGATGGTATTATCTTCTCAGGTGGGGCACTGGCTTCTCCTTGAGGTTTCCCCTTTCCAGCTTTTTTGATTTGACTTAGCAGTATCGACGCCTTCCGGGCTGCACTGAGTTGGCGTTTCTCTTGCACCGATGTCGGTTTTTGCTTCTCCAAGATCTTTCTGGAATCCTTTCCTGAATCAGACGCCTTGGATGAATTCGAAGCAAACCGGCCGAGCATTATTGCAGCAACATCTAGACGACAGGATTGCATGGATGAAACCCCTACGAATCCACTTTGTGAGAATATGCATCTTGTGGCTGGCTGCCGTAAAGCTAGAGAAAGTGACATTTTGTGTTGCCAGTCAGACACAATTAAACGTCTTTAACGTCAATGCATATGCCTTATCGAAAAAGTATTGTGAAAAGCAACAAAGGCCGGGATTTGGTGTTCGATAGAGAAGTGATGAGAATGATGGAGTTCGAACTTTCGTGGGTGTCGCGCTCAGAAATTTTAACTAGTTAAACTAGCGAATCGCGAGAGCACGTGACCTTTGAGACATGATCTACATTTAAACAATTCATCAATTCGAAATGCAAATCATTCCCTGTAAGGTAAAAATTAATTAAGAGAGATCAAGGCCATCCTCAACTGTGGCCATATGTGTTCAAAGAAATATTTGGAATGAGTTGAACCAAAGTCTTCTTTTCTAGTAAAGCAATAACTAACTAGATAAGATGGAACACCTCCAACTGAACCCCTCGAGCTCTGAGAGCATCAGGAAGCAAACGAGGGTCCGTATACAGTATCTGCATAGTAACAGTATTCTCAAATGCAGTTACCTCTTTAGACGGCCACAGCCGATCTGCAGTCTTCACCTTTCTCCATTCCCTAGGGAGTGGGCCTAGCCTAGGGTCTGTCTGGTATATTAGAAAAGTTTGGGAATTGTAGAAACATTGTGCTTGGTAGGTTCCAAAATAGTCTCCAATTCTTACTTTATAATGGCTTGGAAGGGGACCAAGTAGAGTTTCTCCGTCCATGAGACCATGGACGTATGCGCAACCGACAAACAAGTGTCTGTTATCATTTTGCGCACGTATAATTGCTGGGTGTGGACAACCGAGCAAGACAGTTATCCTATCTCCAGGTGCTGCTGATCCTGCCATGATACCAAAATAGCCATTTTTCGTCTTGAATGCAGAAAAGCCCCGCAAATGATGGTTTGAAACATCTTGAGGTGATTGATCGACTGCGTCTTTGCGTGGCTGAAATAGCCCTTGAGCTTCAGCGAGTGTTGTCTTGACATTTGCGTACCGCGGAAATCTGTCGCTCAAAAACCCTAATTTGAATGTCCAGGCTGAGGCTTCAGCAATGCTCCCCCCTGATGGGTATCTTTGATGACTTGGTTTTTCCGAGATCCAGAGATTCTGCGCTATTGATAGCTGATCCTGCAGACGACGAGGTAACGGGCCTGAAACTGTGTCGATGGTATCACAGAATAGCCCCATAGGTTTCATCATATCGAGCCCCAAATAACTTACCTCTGCGGCACTGTTGCCACTACTGAATGTGTTGGAAAGATAATGACGGGCTTTTCGAGACGACCAATCTGGAATCCAAGAGGGGCCCGCCATTCCCAATATGTCGAGTTTACGGCTGCATTCAACGTAGCTTTTGAAGGCTTTGCGATATGCTTCTCGAACTGGCTGTGCATATAGCGGTTCGATCTTGTTTGATAATATCTTTAGAAACAGACCTAGCAGAGCGTAAACCTTGTCGCGTGGATCGCTACATTCAGCAGACGAAGCATAATGCAATAATTTTATCGTACGGCTGCCATCTTTCAGATACCGTGAAAGGTAACTGGTATTGCAGGGATTGAACGGTGGCAATCCGGGCGACTGAGCCAATGATCTACAGAAAATAATTGCACGTCTCATGTTGCGCCACAAGACAGTACAGTCGCCGCACTGGACCAATGTAGAAGGGCTGGCAAGCTGAATCTCTTGAACAATCCAAAGCCTCTTCCAATAAGGACGCTTTAGCAGCCTGTTTACAGCGTGCCAGGTTTCAGGGTTAGGGTCAATTTTGGCAGCATCCATGAGCTGGTACCAGTGTCTCTTTTGACAGCCAGGGGCAGGTAAGAATTCAAGTTGCTTAGTAATTTCCAATTGCTGGCCAATGAACTCAAACAAGCGAAGTGACGAAGAGGAGTCGACGGATGCTAGACCTAACCAAACGACTACACGCTGCGCATACTGAAATATGCTGCCCATGCGGGTAACTTGTCGGTTTCTTTCCCGTGTATCTTCTTGATTTATACATATTGCGTCGATCCATAGCGTCCTGGAGACGGTTTTAGACCGGAGATGCTTCAGTGCATCGCATAGATTCTGTCGCACAGCGAGGCTCTTCTGGGTTTTGAGCGAAGAACATGTAGATATGACATGGATGATGCGTTGAGTGTGGGAGGAACCCCATTTATACGAAAGACATTCGTATTCTGGCGGGCAAAGTGACTTGGGAGGAGGAATTTCTCTGTCATCGGTTGTGTGACTTTGGTCTTGCATATAATGCCAGCCTCTGTGTCCATAATCATGAAGCAAGATCTCACCCTCCAGATTTTCTTCAGCTGTCCATCCTTTGAGCAGATTCGACCGTATTTTCTGCAGGCTCGGCTTTGAAGAACGCTCTTCTGGAACTTTGAAGGGTGTTGTAAATATTGATATTTCAACGGGGTTATCGAATTCTCCAGGTTGTAATATCAAAAGTCTGAAATCTCCACCGTTCATAGATAGAGGAGTGTATTCATATGAGTCCATGTTTGTTGATTCCTCGAGAGTTTCTGGGAGAGCAGTATCAGTAGTTGAGCCTGACTGTCACGAGACTGACTGGGTTGCTCTAGGCCTTGGAGTACTAGTTTTAGTGAATGTATAGTAGCTTCACGCGCATCAATTCAAGTGACTGCGGTGATGGGTAGTATTAATATTTGGAGGTGAGGGCTGATAGGAAGGATGGTGTTAGTGTTTAGAAGAAGAGTGAAAGATGAGAGTTGGATAAGCATCTTGTCTGTAATCAGGCAGTGCACAAGGCTGAGTAGGTAATTATTGCCTAATCTCGAAACTTAAAAAGACGTGGAAATGCTGCCAATCACACGCAAAAGCGGTGATTGATTGTACGAAGCAGCATCCTTCGACTAACGGAGTGAAAGACGCAGGCTTCATTTTCCAGGAGTATCCCTTGTGCTGTTGGAAACTGTCTTCGCTTAGAGTAAGCCAATCAGAGGCCCTGGTTGCGTTTTAGCGATGGCGCGATGCAGTGGAGTACAAGGTGGATAAATTGATCGTATGGATGAAGTTCAAAGTTCCAATATGGCCCGTGCGTCAACCAGGGCCTCTGATTGGCTTACTCTAAGCGAAGACAGTTTCCAACAGCACAAGGGATAGACAGTTCTCGTCGGCCTACCCAGATGCCATTGACACGTGACCATGATTGATGTCATTGCTTATCGATAACGTCAACGACTTGGCAACAACTTTCACTGATGAGTTAAACAATAGTTATGTACGGAGTATAATACCTACAAACAAGCATCGCACAAATGCTACACTTTGTCGACAAGACAGTGCATGTGTGGGCTGCTGCAGCACACTGCACAGGCGACTCAGGGCCAACAACCCCTCTCTGGGGCGTCAGGACTCAGGACGGATGAACGAAAAGCGAGAAGACCCACAATTTGCTGCCGCTGGTCGAATCGCAATTTGACGCGTGCTCATGCGTCGAAGCTTTCTTTTTCCTCTGTTTTGCAGCCTGAGAGGTCAGATCTGGCGGTGATGCTGCGAGGCGCTGCCGCTAACAGCGAGTTGACTCGGTTTGCCGACGCGTGACGCGATGTTTTGGGCCTGTCGATAGGGCAACGGGCGCTGACACATGTTCCCCGCCAACACCCTCAGCATGGCAAAGACGAGGGGACGCCAGTAATCAAATAGCAAATAAAGAGAGCAGACCAGGAGTACCTATACCAATGGCCAACGAAAGGCGGTGGCAGACTGGCAGTGCGTGGGAGGTTTTGTTTTGGATCCGTCAACGGCCCGCTGCGTGCACTAATATTAATGATTATATTAGTTAGTGACAAGCTTGGACAATAAACAAAGCACCCAAGCAGTCACGACCCACGACTCACTACTAACTAACTAGAGTAACTACCACAAATTTCTTCGCCCGTTCCACTCCCACTCCCACTTCCACTCCTGCATCCACAAATCCCAGCAAGGAGCCCCCTTCCCTGCCACCTGGACGCAACCCAGACTGTCCTTCAGTACCACATCCACGCCTAGTATCTATCTCTCTGCTCTTGAGCTGCCTCGTCCCAGACTCCACTCACCGCTGATGCTCTATCGTCGACGTCAGCCAATTTGCCCCCATTCCGCCCAACACCGCCACTGAGGGGAGGCTCTGTCCCTTCAACCGCACCTTCCCCTTCGCCCTCACCACGCCTGTCATAACCCTTTCACTCGCCCTCACGGGCACACCCAGCCATGGACGGCGGCCCTCCTCCCCCGCCGCCTCCGCATGGCGCCAATCCCAAGACGACAGGAGGTAGTCATGCGCCCCCGGGAGCTGGCAGCGGTCTGCCTCCGGGGAATTACGACATATTCATCATCCCACCACATGCTGCCGGCGGTGGCTTTGTCTACCTGCCTAGCATGGGCGTGCAGCGGAACAGCTTCATGGCTGGTGTCGCTAGCACCATTGCCAGCATTGCCGTCTGGAAGATTATCGAGCCCCAGGTCAAGCAATATTTCATGCTCGTGAGCCAGAGTGTGTCCACGGGGGGCAATGGCGTCATACTGTTGGTGGTTGTCGTGGGCATTGCTGGCTGGCTGTTCGGACAAACACAGAGTGGTGGCCGGTTCAGTAGTAGTGGGCATGGACCAGGCCCACAGGGACCTGCAGGCGCTGGAGCTGGAACACCAGGGGCAGGTGCCAATTACCAACATGGGCCTCCGCCTCCTCAGCCAAACGGCACATTCCCAGGTGCTGGTGCCCCTCCTCCACAGGGTGCCCATGGTGGCTGGGGAGGCTATCAGCAGTACGGTGCTTCCTCACCTCCCCCCCAAGAAGAGGATACATCGTGGCAGGAGGAGCAAGAACGAGAAGAAGAGGAAAGGAAGCGTGCCGAAGAACGAAAGCGTGCCGAAGAAGAAAGAAAGCGTGCTGAAGAGGAAAAGAAGCGAGCTGAAGAGGAAAGAAAACGTGCCGAAGAGGAAAAGAAGCGTGCTGAGGAAGAAAAGAAGCGCGCTGAGGAGGAGAAGAAACGTGCCGAAGAAAAGAGGCAAAGGGAAGCTGAGGAGAAGAAGAAGCAGCAGGAAGCTGAAGAGAGGAGAAGACAGCAGGAAGCCGAAGAGAAGAAAAGACTGCAGGAAGCTGAAGAGAAGAGAAGGCAGCAGGAAGCCGAAGAGGAGAAAAGGCAGCAGGAAGCAGAGGAACGTGAGCGGAAGAAGGCTGCAGAAGACAAGAAGAGACGAGAGGAAGAAGAACGTCGACGGGCAGAGGAGGAGCGTCAACGTATCGAGGAAGAACGGCGACGAGCAGAGGAACAACTCAGACGAGCCGAGGAAGAGAAAAAACAGGCTGAGGAACAGCAAAGGTTGGCAGAGGAAGCCAAGAAGAAGCAAGAAGAAGAGGAGCGGCGAAAGGCTGAAGAAGAACGTCTACGTCTCGAAGAAGAGAAGAAGCGGCGGGACGAAGAAGAACGCAAACGTGCTTGGGAAGAACTCAAGCGTGCTGAAGAAGCAAGACAAAAACGAGAAGCCGAGGAGAAGGCGAAAGAAGAAGCTGCTAAGCAAGCTCGTGCCAAGGCAGAGAAGGAAAAGTGGGAGCAGAAGCGTGCTCGAGAACGAGAGCAGCGTGAGCGAGAAGCCAGGGAGCGGCTTGCCAAAGAACGAGCTCGCAAACAACAAGAAGCCCGCGAGAAGGAAGAAGCTGAGCGCGAGGCTCGTGAGGCTGAGGCCCGGGCCAAGATTGAGAAGGAGATACGAGAGAAGCTTGAAGCTGAACAGCGTGCAAAAGCCGCAGAGGAAGCCGCACGAAAAGCCGCAGAAGAGAAAGCTGCCGCTGAAATCGCCCAGGCAAAAGCAAAGGCAGAAGCTGAGGCTGCAGCAGCAAAGGCCAAAGCAGACGCTGAGCGAGCTGAACGTCTCAAGGCAGCTCGTGAGCGAGCTCAGGCTGAACGAGAGGCCCGTCTCAAAGCTGAGGCTGAAAAAATCAAGGCTGAAGCTGAAAGGATCAAGGCTGAAGCTGCCGCCGCTGCTGCTGCTGCTTCCGCACCAGAAATCACTGCAACTCGGCGGTCGACAACATATGGTGGTGTTGGTGGCGGTGAGCGACTCGACCCATATGCCGGAGCCAGAAGCCCACCACCACCAGCTTCGGTCACTTCGACACAGTCTTCTCCCATCAAGGCCACCCTGAATGTAAAGAAGAACTATGAGAGACCGTCAGCAAAGTCTTATGCTCCATCTGAAGGCACCCAGACAGCTCGGCCGTCATACGAGGGTCAAGCACGCTCCACAGCAACACGGTCGCACGTATCGTCCCAATACTCCGAATCGTCATACGCCCCTTCACAATCAACAACGCGAACATCGCCTCCTGCATCACAGCGTGGTCCTTACTCGACGACTGATCCAAACAAGATTGTCATCAAGGCTGTATATCTCTTTAACGACCTGTTTCCTAAACCTGTGGCGCAACTCGTCGCCAATGTAGGCAAAGTCACTGACGGCCTCATCCTCAAAGTCCAATCGGAAGGTCTCTTCATCGACGACGATGTGCGTAGCATCCCACAACGTGAATGGGATGTCAAAGCCTGGACGCTGAAGATGATCGAGGTAAAGATCTCTTTTCTACCACGAGTCAATTTTATGCTCTGACATAACTAACCATCATCACAACAGACGGGCACTCAGCCTTCCAAAAACCTACATATTCTCCGCGCTTCGGTTCGCGACACGGACGGTAAGAAATACGTCTTCCTGATCGACGACTCGGAGAGCTGGAAACTTGCGCTTGGACTCCAGCGTCTGAGGAAGGGCAGCCAGGTACGCAGTTTGCAGAATAGTCAAATGGCGCCCAACGAGGTGGCGAGAGTACTCAATTCTGTGCCGCCGCTGGCGCTATAAACAATGCCTGCGTGAGAGAGAAAACGGGACGTTTTGAAGGGAAGAGGAGGCCAGAAGGGCGTTCTGCATGTTGACGACCAGGCGTTTGTTTTGGAATGTTGCTCTTATGCCCCCCACTCATCCAAATCACATTCCTGTCTTGCAAATAATCCTCCCCCACCACACATGACTCAGTCTCTCAATCCCAATCAATCAACCACTCAAAAATCAAATACGAGAAAAAGCATGTTTTTCTATCCAGACTTTGCATACCCTGCTCGAATCTGCTCTGCTCTGCTCTGCTCTGCTCTACGACATCACCATCATTGCCCATTGTCGCCAATCACATGTAGCAGATTGCATTAGCATAAGCGATCGGAGTCTCCATTCATGTATACATGTATCTGTCAAATGATTCATTTCGTCACTTCCTTGTCTCTGATTCATTGTATAACGTTCTTTTTCACTTCGTATGTGTTTTTTCTCCTGGTGAATTTCCATTCATGTAAATCTCTCGCTGCCAATAGTATGACATGGTTCTTCGTTTGGACTTTCCCTCCCCCCATCATTCGCGATCCTGATCATGCACAGGTTTAGCACCTACGACTCGCGTTAGCTTTAGATGAAATAATATATCAGATATGATAGAGAGAGAGAGAGAGAAAATGAGAGGGAGAACAAAAAACTTACCCAACATCCACCCCAAACCGCTAGCAAGCGCACCAGTCCCCGTATTGAGTGCGCCAGACGCAACACTAGCAACCATATCCCTCTTTCTCACTCTCTCGTCACTCCCCGTCATACTTGCCGAATCGCTAAAATCCGCACTCGCACGGCTGTCGCTGAGATTCTCCCTGGCAGCAGCAGCAGGGGCGCGCGCGCTGGTGAGCGGGAAGGCAGATTTAGACAGTGCGGCAGCAGCACCTCTTGCAACGTCGAATAAGCCCATTGGCGCCTCTTCTGGGGCGCCGCGACCGATTTCTCGTCTTGGCTGGACAGCCGCCGTGTCATTGATAAAGGTGCCTGGGAGTTTGCGATCAGCAGCGTCGTTGAAACGTAAGTCTACTTCTGCTTCTTGGGCGAGAAGGGTGGTCATTTCTTGTTCGCATTGTTGCCAGACTTTGAGGACTTGTTCAAGGTGGGCTGGGGGTGCGAGGAGGAGGGCTTGGGATAGGAGTTCCATGCGCTGTTCGAGTTGGCGGAGGAGGGGGCGGGGGACGGTGGTGGTGGGGGCTTGGGACCATGTGTTGGATGTGTGTTGGGATGAATTGTAGCGGCCGGCGCGTAGGGCGGCGCGCCATGCAACGTCTTCGGCGTCGTCATCATCCTCTTCTTCTTGTTCGTGGTTAGAACCAAAAGAGAAGTCTTGGGAAGAGATAGGTGTTGGGAATGGTGTAGATAGCGTCAGTCGTGTTACGACATATGAATACGCGGTTTCAAAGTCATTTTCTTCAAGTGCGGCCTCGATGGCCATGCCAATAACTCGCCGCTCGGTAGCAGCTTTCTTTCGCTCGATGATGGATACATCAAGTGGAGCACTTGTCTCATCATCATTCGTGAGTGTTGAGGGCGATGAGACAACCAGATTTTGTCCAATGGCAATGAGATCATCTAGCTTCGTGTAGCTGCCCGGGTTTTGAGATAGCAGTTTGCGTATGAGAGAGAGCGGTTTGGAGCTGACTCGTATGTTGACAGGCTGGAAAGGTACGCCGTGTTGGAGGACAAGTGAGTAATACGACATTGCATGGGTCGCTTTGAGAAGAGCCTGGGCACGCTGGAATCGGGAGGATTGTGTAAAGTGAGGTGTAAAAGCGCCCAATATATCATATACCCGCTTCATGCCTCCTCTGGTACGGTTACCATTGCTTGCATTGTCGTAATGATTCAAGGCGCAATTCAACGCAATCTTCTCCACGTCTTCGAGAGGGAGTGGGAGACGTGCGTTTGCTGGATTGATATATGTTTGAACAACAAGATCATAGTGGCTATTCTCGATAAAAGTTTTGAGTATTTCTGTTTCAATTTCCTTGCGTCCAAGCATACCGAAAATGCCTTGGGCTTGGCGATCATCGTCGTGGTTATCTGTGCCCCAATTCCACAACCAGAGAAGTTTAAGCCTAGTCGTCGTCCACTGTTCGCTGTCCCGCTTGGAACTACAAAGCGTATGTAGTACTTTTGTAAGGAGGCCAACTTGCTCGGCTTCGTCATCTCTCAAAGAGAACTTGGCAAGCTCTCGAATGGATAGAGGTTGTTGCAAATTTGATAAGACAACAGCAGAGAAGACGACTAGTTTTAGTACTTGAACACTGCCCTTGCTTGGTCTGGTGACAGCATTGCCGGGGTCAAGTAATCGATCTTCTCTTAGCAGTGCTACCGTTGAGTCCTGTAAAAGATGATCGTCTAGGTCGTTGGAAGGCAAGGATTCAACGCCAATGCCAAGGTCTGGTGGAAGATCATAGGATAATAAGTCGCAAATCCGTCTGAGTAAAGAGTGAGCTGTTTGTATAGTTTCAAAATCACTATTTTCAATCAGATAAAGAGCAGCGATGGCCGTTTGTGCATAATGCATCTCCAATTGACGCTGCTGCGCATCAGGGACATAATCACGGCCCTCCTCAAAGCCGCCAAGATCCATGTCTTCCGGCCCGTCCCACCCATTGATGGCTGCGGCAACAAGAGGCAGGTTCTCTTTAGACGTGTGCAGCATCCACTCGAATAGAGAGACCCAGTCATGGGGTTCCTCGCTTTGTTCTTGGGCGATCGATGCATGGTGCTCATGGCCCGAAACCCTTCTTCTTTTGCGATCATTGGCGCCACACATCCATGGAGCCACAACGCCTTTTAAGTCACGTGTGATGTTATTGACATCCTGTCCGCTTGAATGCTGTACATTGGACAGTTGATAGTCAATCGCTCGTCTGCCCCGCAGTTGTGCAAATTCGTCGAGCGATGCCGTGGAGTTCTGGGGGTAGTATTCGTAGCTGAGTCGAAGGAGTGGCAAGGCGGTCGAAATAAACCATGTTCGTAGGTATTCAGAATGGCTCAAGAAGGGTACGACTAGTTGAGGGATGAGGTCGAGAAGGCCAGTCTGGGCATCGATGCGGTGCGCACGTTGAAGGAGGAAGTGGCTGAAGATGTCGAGCTCTTTATCTGAGGCATAGGTATGATTTACGACTGGCACAAGATCTAAATCCTTCCGTCTCTTCTTCGCTCGTGATATAGAAAGCTGCTCCACTGGAGAAACGTCAAGGGCGGCAGCGGGGTCTGGCCCTGGATCTCGCGAGTCTGTTGCAAGCTCAAGTAGATATTCGGTATAGGACAAAGGTTCGAGTTCCTCAGGAAGATATGTCAAGAGTAGTTCCAATGTGAGCTCCAGTGGTAGGTCGGCGTCTCGTAGTGCCGTCAATGCGCGTAGAGCGGTGATATTGGACTCGGTCGCATAGTGTGCGGCTAGGAGCACACAATGCGCGCTTGAGAGCTGTTGCAGCTTTTGCAGTGGCGCCATATGGTATGCAAATATCAAGAGGCTATCGTAGGGCGTGTTTGTGTGCGGGCATGGTTGCTGTTCATGTTGAGGACACGCCCGCACTCAAGAGATTCGCTATTAGTTAGTTACCTACGTCAGGCTCATTAGCCGCGGAAGTCCGCTCCACCCACGACTCTTCATCCCGCCGCTCCCTTGATTACATTTATACGACATTCCCTCGTCGAGTCCTGGATACTGTCGAGTCCGTTGATCACCTTTACTAAAATTGCCGTAGGTCATTCCAACTCGGAGTAAATTGATCATGTGTCAGCATAAATCATGTGATTCTCGACAATTCTCCTGTCATAGTTAGCATGGGCATGCACGTAATCGTCTCGAAAAGGTAAGGATAGCATCTATCATTTGATCTGAAAATGAAGAGTGTGAGCATTGTCGGGGTTCGGAATAAGGAGCGGGGCACGCGACACCTTACCAGCCTGGTGCTTTGAGTCGATGTGAAGGTGCTATTAGTTCGTCACCATCAATCACCACTAATACCTAGTGTTATGAACCTTCCCTGACATATTACCAAACTCGTGATTCTTCAAAGAATTCCATTCGAAATGCCAGAGACAGACACAATTTCGCTACGTCAAATGTCAAGCTCGAACGAACAAGAGCCTCATGATAGTGGACAAACGAGCAGGCAAAGAGAGTTTGACAGGAAGAGAATCATGACTCTTGTTGGCTCTGCAATATCGCAAATGCCAATATGGGGTATGTCCTATCTTGATATTGAAAACATCGGAACTCACGATAACAGGCTTCGCAATGAGCTATGGCGTTTTACAACAATATTATTTCGACAATTGGACATTCCAGGGCGCCCGTGAGCTTACTGGCATTATTGGAACTACATCCAATGGTGTCATGTACATTTCCATGCCTTTTACCTTTGCCCTATTCACTAAACGCTGGGCACGTCACCGCCGAGCCGCTGCTGTCTGTGGTGTGATGATAGCATGCATCAACTTCATCCTGTCTGCCTTCAGCAAAAGCGTCTGGCATCTCATCATCACACAGGGAGTCTTGGCTGCCCTTGGCTGTGCGCTCGCCTTCAGCCCTCTCACCTTGTCGCTAGGCGAATGGTTCAATACCGAGAACCGTATTTGTAATCGAGCAGTTGCATACGGTATTTGCCTATCCACGAAGAACATTGTCGGAGCATGCTGTCCGTTTGTATTTCGAGGACTTCTTGACTGGAATGGCTTCCGTATGACCATGATTGTATGGGCTTGTATTATGGTATCTACTGGAATCGTGTCGATATTCATGATTCCCACACCACCTTCAGCAACTGTTGCAGGCACTCCCCGAGGCCGAAATATCCCTTGGCACTTCCTCAAATATAGGACTTTCTGGATGCACAGTACAGCAACTCTACTTCAGAGTGCTGGCTATGGTATTCCATTGACCTATCTAAGCGAGTATGCTAGAAACATCTCAGCATTTTCTCCTACGGTCTCGACATTACTACTTACCGTCATAAGTATTCCTGGAATCTGCTCATCAACGTTCTTTGGCTTCCTTAGCGACAACAAATATTTTCATCTCTCGGCACTTACAGTCACTGCCATCTCTGCCATCAGCTCTGCCATAGCTGCCTTCATTTTCTGGGGCTAAGCCGCGCGAGGTGATGTAGTTTTACTGATACTGTTCGCTATTACCTTTGGCTTCTTTGCAAGTGGCTACAGCGCAACCTGGGGAGCCATTATGATTGACATGGAACGAGAAGCTGCTCTGAAGAATGAAGCCATTGACAGTGGCGTCTTGTATGGTCTACTGAATGGTGCTCGAGGCATTGGTTACGTCAGTGGTGGTCTCATCAGCGTTCCCTTGATCAAAGCAGGGAGCACATCTTCTACCAGTCATTTCGGCTACGGCACGACTTACGGACCACTCATTATCTTCACGGGCCTCTCGCTTGCGTTTGGAGGTTGGGGAATAGCATTTCGACCACCGTGGAGAAACCTGCTGCAGTTGCGGTAAACAGTGTATAAAGGACGACAAACTGGTCCAGACAATCGGTAAGATGGTAAAAAAAGCAATCCTTAGAGCAAATTGAGCGCCACGTGGTTCGTGTCAGATGTTGATTTTTTATATTTGTGGTATTGTCCTTTTAATTGCTCCAGTCCTATGAATAAATAAGACCCAGAGCTACACCAGTATCTTCATCACCATCACTAAAATGGATCCTTCATCTATAGTCTTCAACGTTGGGGCCTTGCCTCTCGAACTGCAATCAATGATCTTCGAGCACGTATTACTCGGGCATGAACCTATTGACGAATTCATACACAGAGGATTCTATCAGAATGTCCTCCCAACATTCATGAGCAACGTCGAAGGGGCAAGAAATTCCCCCGAGAATATCATGAAGTTCTGTAGGTCAAAGGCTTCTCGGCCGACCAAGTCCCTTCTAACAAAGCCAGACTATGGGGAAAACACCTTCGAAGTGGTGTATAACTACCCACTCGAGGCATTCTGTTATCCAGCACCAAGCTTTCACCCCAAACCGGGGAAAACGAAATGTCCATACCCAGTTCAGCATCTCATCCTCAGCATACTCATAAGCTTAGATGATATCATTGAGATAGCAAACATGTACCCCCGACGCATGGAACCAGCCGTGTTACTAACCCACAAATCTCCACGTAAACCATCACCCAAGCCTAATCGTCAAGCAAATTGGCAGAACCATCTCACTCAATTGGATACGCTCGTCGTCAATATGTGGATACACGACCCTGCTGAGTTTGTTATTGGGAATAATGCATTGTTACCCTTTTCTCTGTGCCTGGAGGACGCATTTCACGAATATCTCGAGATGTTACCAAATTACATGATACATGTTCGCGCCAGGGAGGTCGAGTTTACAGTTGATTTAGGAGACTGTAAATATTGCGCTTTTGTCCGAGATACGTTTCGTTTTAGTCCATATACTACTGATCAGGGTGATTTGGAAGACGTGGAGGATCTCGAGGAGTACAGACTTCTTGAATGTAAGTGCAAGAGACGTATGGAGGAGGAGTTTTTGAAACTATTTAAGGCAAACGAATAGACAGATGGCGAGGTTCATAGATCAATGCAAGTAGCACAAGTGGTGGTTGAAGCAAATGGTGGCATAACTGTACTGAGGGAGTTTCAGAAACAGTGCTACGAGCTTAGCAGCAGAGTGGTGTGCTTTGTAATTGTGTCAGCTATGTCAGAGTAGAGTTGATGTTCGGGAAACCAAATGCTGAAGATGCTAAGAGATACTCGGTGTGGAGAAAATGTAAGGTCATGACACCAGGATAGGAGGAGTTCAAGGACGAACCGGCGCTCAGTCTCCAACAATTACCCCTCACATGTCGCGAACCCATCTGGTAGAGAGGAAGCTCTATGGATATCATTACAAGGTGATTGTGTTTGTCTGTTGTGTAGTATCTGGGATAGACATCTGCCCTATTTGATTTCTTCCACTTCTCTGTTGGTTTCTTCCGGCTTTTCCCCACATACGAACAGCTTTTTTCAACCTCTTATCGCCTGCCGTATCAATCATCTAGTGATCCGCGACTCATGCTCCCGCAAAGAGCAATTGCGGCAATAACCTCTTTAGCTCCAGCACATTATGACCTGTGTGTTTTCCCTCCAGAGCTAAAAATCTTCGTCGTGAAAGAAGTTGTTCAGTCTTCTGACCCCATTCATAGACAGGATTGGTTCTCGTTTGCCTGTCATGTTTGACGTAGGATTGGAGGAGCCAGATTATAGGTGGAAGGTGCAAATTTCGAGTAAATTAAAAGAGAAGTTGGTATCTGAAGCAGAGTTTGACGATGTATCTGTCGTGGGTCCTATAAGAGGACAGTTCAGAGGACAGTTGGGGGACCAGTTCATGGTTGATGTCAGACGTAGAAGTTTCAGATGGTATCGAGGTTCGGGGGAGAAGATGTATAGAGCCTCTTCTAAAGCAGTTTCTTGTAAAATTACGGATCGAGAAAATAATTCAAATCATATCTTGAGATTCATAACGCCATTCTGATGCTGAAGCAAATCGTGCCGTAATATAGTACAAGTCTTGATACACCGCTTGGTATACTGTATGTGTTCCCTCAAATTTACTTCACTTCTTTTTCCAACAATTCCTTTGCCTCGTTGACCTTTGTCGCCAGGTATGGCGAGCCACCGCGATCGGGATGGTTCAGAAGCATGAGCGATCGGTGCTTCTTCCGTAATAACTCTTTGGTAATGCCTCGCTCTCTGGTCACAATCAGTACCTTCCTAGCACAGCATCAATTCCACCAAGCATACGGCATTTCCAATATCAGTGCAGCTTCTCGTCTTGTCATCTTGGGCTCGAATCCGCCCTTGTAGAAACTTCGACCCAGTGGTCCTGCGCCACCGCCTGATTTTCGTAGTGCGACGATTGCTGCACGGCCCTGCGACAGAATCGTCAGTATATGTTTGTTTATCATTCTGCCAATGTCTAATCCCGACTGTTGACGATATGTATTCATGGAGCCATACAAAAAACGCAGTGGCGCCTAGACCTGCTACCCACATCCAAGCCGACATTTTCTTTCTCTACGGGCGGCAGCCGAGCCTGAGATATAAATGAATTCGACGTAGTGACCGGGACTGTGATGGGATAACCGATATTGGCTTGGAAGGCATGTCAATGTGAAGACCAAGAAAATGAGGAAGCCGCGATGCGGAAGCTGCGGTCACGCCGGGCTGTGATTGGCCGTGAACTCTTGGCACTGCAGGGCCCACTCAGTTTTTCAGACTTACAACTCCACCTCTCGACTCTCACCACACCTATTTGCGCATACCAAGATGAGGATTGAAACGTGCTATTTCTGCTCAGCGCCGGTGTACCCTTCCAAGGGTATCACTTTCGGTATATGGTACTTTGACACCCGATGGGACTTGCATTAATTCTCTGCAGTGCGCAACGATGCAAAAGCCTTCCGATTCTGCAAATCAAAATGCCACAAGAACTTCAAAATGAAGCGCAACCCTCGAAAGCTTGCCTGGACCAAGGCTTTCCGCCGCGCTCACGGCAAGGAAATGACCGTCGACAGCACCCTTACATTCGCCCAGCGCCGCAATGTTCCTGTGCGCTACAACCGCGATCTCGTCGCAACTACCCTCAAGGCCATGTCACGTGTTTCTGAGATTCGCGCGCGGAGAGAACGAGCATTCTACAAGGCTCGCATGCGGGGCAACAAGCAACGGCAGCGTGAGGAGGACAGGAAGCTGGTTGAGGAGAATCAGCACCTGCTGCCACCCAGCGAGCGATGGGCGAAGGAGGATGTCGAGCAAGAGGAGATGGTCGATGTTGAGAAGGTCAAGGAGAAGGTTGCAAAGAGGAGACAGGAGATTGAGATGGACGAGAGCGAGCTTGACAGTGATCTCGAGGAGACGCTGCCTAAGATGAAGAGCAAGAGAAAGTTGAAGATGAAGGTCGGCGGTGGCGTCGAAGCCATGGATGTAGACGAGTAAATGTTACGAGATTTGTGAGATGAAATTTCAACGCCAAGGTCTGATCTGATGTGTCGAATGAAGAAGAGAATAGCATCATGGAGTTTGGCGTCAGGGCACTCAGTAGACTATGGTCAGAATTTCGATACCACGGCAAAAGCATGCATCAATCTACAGTCGACCGTTTCGTTATCTCTCGCTTGACTGTCCGTCTGATTTCTGGCCATGTATCGTAGGAAGACGGGGTGTGCCGGTGTAACAGGCATGGTATGAAGAATGATCAGGATTGTCAACTATTAATTGGACTTGCTGGGGAGGGGAGTTGTTTTAAATAGTGGATATTCTCGATTTTGATTGAAGCAACGAGTTTCTTACAGTTGTATCCGTATAACATGACGGGTGGATTCTCTGCTTTTGTCCTTGAATTTTCCATGATTGCAATAATGTACTTAACGGAAGTTTCCCCTTTTTTCCTTTTCTCTTAATCTTAAAAGACGTTAGTTATTTCTAGGTTGTTATTACCGTTTCCTTTTCAAAGGTACTTACTCCTTTCTCTTTTCTATAGACGTTATATAATTAGATACTTGCTCTCTGTACCTACTTACTTAGCCCTAACCAAATCTAATACAAAACAGAGAGCAAACTTAGAAAAACATAGATACTAGTTACCTTACCAAGCTAGCTACCCCGCCTAGCCCTAAACCGAGGTCTATAATTACTACCTGGGCCTTCTAACCCCTATTATTAATGCCCTTCTTAGCTGAAATCCAGACGTTGAGCAAATCAGACCAAAGGAAGTGTTACTACTACATACATTCAAGAGCATATCAACACCCGTATTTTGTTAAGATGGAGCGAACACTGAATACAATAAAGTTTTGGATATATAGATGGGTAAATATACATTACACAACATTGGCAATTGGACATAATCTACACACACACACACTCATTTCTAGGGCCGGATGCTCTGCTACATGGGATGAGAAAGAGAAGAAGAAGAAGAAGAAGAAGAAAGAAAGAAAAAAACGTCACTGTCGTTGTTGTGAAAAAATACCCCCCTATATGAGTGATGTGGTTTGTCCTTGAGGCCTTTTAGAAAACCCAAACGCCCTTGGATGATGTGTTGTCGAGTAAAAGGAAAACATTGCTTGTTATACATTTTGGCCTTTTCTTTTCTGCATTGCACATAAGTCCAGCTTATCGACCTCCGTTCATGGTGTTTTGGTTGAATTCGCTTGTGCCGTGGCCGCTTTGCGAAAAGTCGGGCATGACGCCGTTCATGCTTATGCCGTCTTCGTATCCCGAGTAGCCAGTCATGTCTGCCCAGTCCCATTCCAGTGTCATTGGCATTTTCCAAAGGTCGGAGGGGACATTGTTGAAGTTTTGTTCGAATTGGCTCATGTTCAACGCATTGATGTTGTTGATGCTGTTAATGTTGACATTTGTTGTGTTGGGGAGGCTACCTTGTTGTTGAAGCATTCGTGCCGTCATCCCGGGGGAGCCGAATTGAGCCATTTGTGGGTTTGCTTGTAGTGAGGCGTGTGTAAAGTTGGGAGAGAATGGAAAGGGCTATTGCTAGTCAGAATCAGATGCAGTTTTTGGATGAACAATATTTACCTCGTTGAAACCATGGAAATCAGGGTTGAAGATCATGCCTTCTGATGGGGCGGAATTGGGATTCGGTTGTGGTGTGGTGACCGCTGCAGGTGAAGATTGTGTACCGCGGCCTCCAGAGAGAAGCTCGGCTGCGGTGGCTTCGATCTGGGCGTCTTGTTCGCTATCGCCTTGCTTCCTCTTTCGCCGTGAAGCATGTTCACGATCCGCCTTCTCGAGCACGGTTCCGGCTATTCGCTCAAACTCGGCACAGACACTGCACATGCGCTTCACGCTACCACTACCTTGGTCGTCATTGAGCATATTGAGAAAGTTGACGACCAGCTTCATCAACTTCAGGTCTGATCTCGATCGTGTGTCCCGAGGGTTTTGTAAAATGTTTGCAAACAGAGTAACCAGGGCCGTGACGGGGAAATAAATGATCAGCCACACACAGGACAGATCACCCTTTGGAATGTACTTGAGCAGATGTATCGATGCACGAGCTGCCTGAACGCAGAGCTGAGCAGACATGAAGACGCGGGGATTCAAGGGCCGTGCATTCAGACCTTGTATAGCAAAATTCGAAAGACGACTGGTCCAGTACCCGTGGTGGACACTCATACGGTGGATGGTGGTGAGGCAGTTGTAGTAGCCCAAGTGCAAGACTGCTACCTGGAGGATGAGTGGAGTATGAGAGGCCTTGATATCGTGTTCTGGTCTGAACTCTAGTGGAATGCCGTCTTTCCAATCTTCCAATTCTTTGTCGAGTTCACCAATCGTATTGAGAAGTTCACCGTCTGTTTGTTTAGATGCTTTGACAGAGTAGAGTCCCTTGTAAACGTTACTTTGTATGATGGCAAAAGTACACATGAGACGGAACAGATTCATAGTGCCTTTACCATCTGCAAGTGGAATGTTGCCGATGTTATCAGTCGGTGTTTCGCTAGGTAATTCGACATTCATATCGTCATCGTCTTGAATGGGCGGTCGACCTGATCGCAAGCAGATACTAAAGACGTTAGAAAACGTTCCAAAATACACAGCAACCACTCACTCTTTGTCCAGCATATAGGCAATCCAGAAGACACGCTTCCTCTGCTCGACCTCAGCGCTGTTGAGATTAAAATTGGAGCCCTTTTTATGGAGTCCAATGCTGTGTGCCAGTCTCATGGCAGTCGCAACAAAGAAGTAGGTTGGTTGTGGATTTGGAGTTCCAAGCAAGAACAGCCCCTGGCTGATGTTAGGTACATGAAAACATGTGTTCTCATCGCTTACTTACTATCCCAAGTAGCGCTTGGACGCTGAGCAAGTCGGTGTTGCGCATTGTCAGTTCAACCATGACACTCATGGCATTTTTCAAGTACTGCCATGCCTTTTCGTCTTCCTCTTGTGGTACTAAATTGCTCATAACACGTAGTCGATGGGCAAAAGCCAGGGCGACGTTCAAACTTGCCCACCAACCAGAACCTTCGTACGGGTCGTTGGAATAGTGCTTGTCGACGAGATGCATAAAGGTGGGTTCGTGGAAAAGAGGGAACATGCAGTTGAAGTTTTCAAAGTAGTCCTTTAAGAGTGACAATGCTTCGTGTTTGGGTGGGAGTTGCTTGTATACGCGTCGCTTGAAGATATCCTGGAAGACGTCTGGGCGCCATGATATCCACTTGTTGTCTTCCACAGATGCGGTGGAAATCATTTCGCGGAAAGAGTTGTCGCCAGTCTTTTCATTCACCCATTGGATACCTTTGGGAGAGAAGATGGAGAAGCCTGATGACGATCCTGAAATATGTTATTAGTGACAAGGCAATACTGAAAAATGCAGCAACCAACCAATATATCTCGTCTCGCCACAGTTGTTGGTGACGAGAGAGCACATCATCTCTGCAAGGGCATCTTCTTCCTTTTCCGGATGGTTGCCGTCCTTGTCGGGCTCGGGTGAAGTGGTACCACTTCTGGGACTTGGCAGGGCGGGTTGCGCTGGAGTTGCATTGTTTGTAGTGTTGGCGTCAGCATTTTGGGCTGTCGATGCCCGCCTGTCTTCAGAAATACTGTATCTGGGGGTAGCGGAACGTCCCGCTCGATCCGCCAATCGTCGCTCGATTGTGGCGAGGTCGGTGCTGCCGTCGTCATCTTCGGGCAGCACACCAGACAGGCGCATCAGCGACTCCATGCGTGCCAGGCGGTTCTCCAGGCCCTCGATGTACTTTGCGCTGGGTATGGTCAGCATTGCTACATGGATGCCACCTGCAAGTGCCATTTGTCTTGGCAACATGGTGCGCCCTCACCCCTTTGGAGGCTGCCTCTTCTTCTCGACCTGGGTGAAGATGCATTCAGTCTTGTAGTTTTGGCAGTGGGTGCACGAGGGCATCTTGCCATCGCACTTGATCTTCTTCTTCCGGCACATGTCGCAGGCCTGCAGTGGGTTAGCACTGTTCCGCCACCGTCACGTCCCTGTGGCGCATACCCGTGCAATACGTCTTCGCTTGGGGTCCGGGTCATTGTGGTCGTCCAGGTCGTCCTGGGAGAAGATTGGGCCAGTGGGTATTTGCGAGGCATCAAAAGTGCCGCTGCCAAAGATGCGCGGCGGCTGGTTCATCATTGGCTGGCTGGCATAGTAGCCATTCTGGGCGGGAATCATGGCGAGATGCGGAATGACGAAAGTCACGAGAGGGGTAATAGGGGGAGGAGGCGACTGCTCCCCTCGCGGAAATCAGGGCAGCAGAGTTGTTTTGTGGGCAGAGCGGGCGTGGGTAGGTTGGCAGTGTGGGCAGTGTGGGCAGTGTGGGCAGTGTGGGCAGTGTGAGCAGTGTGTGAAGCGTGGGAAGCGTGAGGGGTGGGCTTCGCAGCTACTAGGTAGTTAATAGTACATAGGACAGCTACTCGTAGTGCTGGACGAGATGAAACGCTGCCGAGAAGGCCATGGACAGGGACTTGGGCGTGGAGATGTCGCAGAGTCGCAGACTAGTCGACTACTACCAAAAAAAAAA